>JAECXC010000630.1:0-185356 GCA_018152125.1 Drosophila dunni | reverse complement strand
CTGCCACCTGTCGCGTCAGGGCGTCGTCCCGCCCGCTACTTCTGCTCGGTCTTATATTTCTGTCAACATTCGCAACATTTAACATACCTGGTCGCTTCCCGGCCAGTATTACTGTTGTGCCAATCTTGACGCCGTCTTCCTCACCCCTTGGTGTCCTGCGGTCAGTGCGTCGTTGCACTCTGCTAGTACCCTCTTCCTCTGGTCCTTGGGCACGCATAATTTCCATGGATTGTAGTCTTCGTCGTCCGTTCTCTGTCCCAGATTCCTGTACAATTCCCCTTTTCTTCGACATAGTCCGGGAATTTCTCTGGCTGGGTCCTTATCCTATCCCGCATCTTGGTTATCCAACTGCAATGGGGATCATCGGCAACCACTTGCTGGCACGAATCCAGGGGCTGCAGGGAGAGTGCGGAGTGCAACGGTATCTTATGTCGAACTGGAACTGCTGTAACTCCAGGGCCCATCTCGCTATCCTCCCAGATGAACTTTCTATAAAGTTCAGCCGTTTGAGTGATAAGTGATCTGTCACCACTTCGAAGCGATAGCCCTCCGTTGCCGAGTAATTCTTCTCCGCGGCTAATAACTTCCGGCTGGCGTAAGCTATCACTCTCTCGTCTTCGTCGATCGTTTGCCTCCCTATACGGCTCCCATGCCGTAGTCACTCGCATCGGTCTGCAGCGAAAACTTGACCGAAAAGTCGGGACACGCCAACACCGGGGCTGCCGTCAACTTATCGTTTAGTTCCCGCTGCGTCTTCTCCTGTGCCTCTCCTGTCATCGGTTCGACCAGTGAGGCGAAGTTCGGTACGAACCGCCTGTACCACGATGCCATTTCTAGGCATTGGCGTAGTGTTCCGTAGGTTCCGGATCGCATCGAACTTGTCGGGATCTGACATTAGTACGCCAACTTCTTCTGGAAGAACCGACATTTCTTCCTATTCAGTCTTAGATTAGCTGCCCGCAGTAGTTAGAATGCCTCCTTGAGATTCGCAACGCGCTGTTGCTTCGAGGCTCCCGTAACCACGATGACATCAATGTACGTGTAGCTCGTTCTCTGGACCTGTGACCGTGTTCACAGCTCTCTGGAAGGTTGCTCCTGTCGAATGAATGACATCACTCGCCATTGGAACGATCCTGTGCATTCATTCCTGTGCTGCCATCGGGATCTGCCAGTATCCTAGCTTCAGGTCCAGCGTCGCAATGTACCGGGCGTGGCGCAACCTCTCCAGGATATAATTTATCCGAGAACTGGTTAAGCATACGGGATGGAGTGCACATTGAGTTGCCCGTAGTCCACGCAGTCCACTCCCAGCCTTTTTCCTTACCAAGACTATCGGAGCGCTGTGCATACTGCGCTACTTCTCGATGAGCTCGTCTACCTGCTCGTCAATCACTTTCTGCATCGCTGGGTTCTACGAAAAGTAGCTCTGCTTCAAAGGCATGTCCTCTCATTAGCATTCTGATGCTGTGTTCCGCGATGTGTAAGTCCCTCGACAACCTCTCGAACGACGCCAACTCCCTCTCCAAGAACTCACTCACCTCAGGCTCGAGGACGGCCGTCCATTCCGCGTCTTCAGCTTGGGACTGCTTCGCTTCTTCTTCTTCTTCCATCAAACGCGCCCCGGGGTGGCCTCAGCGCTCTAACAACTTTGTCTTTCATTTCTAATATTGACTCACCCATTGCATTATTGTCTGTTTTACCTGATGAGTCGCCATCACCATCTCGGCTCCTCGTCCCCTTCCGTCGTCGTTGAGATTTTGCTTTCTCTTCGGGAAGCGGGGCTATTACGGGTGGAGTTCTCATCTTTACGAGTGGTTTGCACTCGTCGTTTGACTCCAATTCCATGAACAGCTTCGCGAGTCCGACACGGATCGTAATACCCATGCCGCACAAAAAATCCATCCCCAGGATGACATTGTCGAGCATGGTGGGCATGCCCAGTACTACCGTTTTTACAGTTTTCCCTCCAAGACTTATGTCCACCAAGAGTGCCCTCTTCAGTTTCACTGAAGACCCATCCGCCAACCGTATCCTAGTCTTCACCGCTTCACACTCCAGCCTCCACATTCTGCTTCTGTAGCCATTCCTCGCTTACGAAGCTGCGTGTTGCTCCGTGCCACGATCTTCCCTCCTTTTACCACCATTGGTGCGTCTATTGTCTGGAGCTGGGGTTCGCGGAGCGGGCCTCCTCCTGGCTTGAGGGGCGCCTCGCGTCGTTTCCCGACGACGGTTGTTCGCTATTTGCTATTCCGACCTTGCTTCCCGCAATTTCGACAAAACAGCATTTGTGCGTTGGGACACTCCTGGGCGAAGTGTCCGCTCTGTCCGCATTTGTGGCATGGCCATCGAAACCGCCACTGCTGTGTGCTGTTCCCCCTTGCGGTGGCGCCTGCTGGGCTTTGCCTTCCGTCTCGGGCCCGAACGGGTTCGGCGGACTTGTTCTCGCCCGTGCAAAAGCTGACTCACCCTTGCCTCTCGTTCTTGCGCGAGAATATTCCGCATCCTGCACGCGGAGGCTTTCTTAGTGTTCCGAAGTCGTGCCTGCGCACGTGCAACCGATACTGTTCCTGCGCCGTACGGTATCCTGCGCGTCTCATTAGCACCCGTAAGTTCAGCTGGTATTCTTTGAACTTTTCGTTGGGTCGCTGCCGGTACGAGCGTATCTGATCCTCCAGGCGCTCGAACTAATGGGAAGGTAAGAAGAAGCCCAGGAAGTCTGTCCGGAACGCTTCGCAAGAGGCATTTCATAGCCCGCTGGTTTAAAACCAGCTCGCTGCCTAGTCGACCATCACTTAATTCCTCCTTACGACGGTAACACACCCATCGTACCCACCAAACTGTATCAAGGGTTCCATTTCGGATGGGTCGTCTATCTTTCCTCGAAAGAATTTCTATTCTATTTCTATTTCTTTTCTAATTCCTGGCTTAAATTGCAGTTTTCCTTGTTGCATTCCTTGACGAAATCTGAGAAGATTCCTAGATGAATTCCGTGGGGAAGAAAGGGGGAAAGTTTTAAACGAATGAATGTATTGTATTTGGCATAGATTAAAAGAGGAAGACCGAGAGATAAAGAGAGAGAGAGAGAGAGAGAGGCAAAGAGTTCAGTTCAGTTTCGCTTTCAGTACGAACATGTCCGCCAAAACGTCAACTATTTGGGTAAGTTACCTCATTCGCTTACAGCCTCCAAAGAGTCAATAATAAAACGTGTAAATTATTATTACGTTTTGGCGATAGAAAATAAAGCAACACGGGGGAGGCTACTGAAACCGAGTTGGAAATGGAAATTGAGATCAAGACAGATACAGAGACTGAGACTGACTAGAACAATGTGGCCTTAACGTTGACTTGGCTATATAAATGCCTTTGGGATATTTTGTTTTCTGGTTGTCTGTTTTGTCTGCTTGGCTTGTTGTCTGCTTGGCTTATTGGAGTCACTGTAGATGGCCCAGCTATTGGACTGTATCTGCTCTTTTTCTATCGGTTTCTACTTTCACTCTCAATCCAACTAATTTGCTTAGCGTTCTGTATTATTGTTGTTAGTAGCATTATAATTAACTTCGTTGACTCGTTGGGTACCAGCAGAATTGCAATGCGTATTGTACAATAATTAACAATTATTAACTTGGCTTATGAGCAAACAAGCCTCCAAGCCAACAAAACAAAAACTAGTGTAACAAATGTAACTGGGCTTTTAATTGAAATGCTTAGTTGAATGTCGGCTTGGTTTGCAGCTGCTCTGAGAAAGAGAGTGGAAGAGTGGAGTGAGTTCACATAAATTCAATTAAAAATAATTATATTTAATATTATAAAATAATCATTCTACGTCGGTTTCGTTGTGACTTAATGCTTTCTTTTCTTCTGTCCCCCTCTCTTTATTCGCCTTTCTCTATTTTTCTCTCACTTCTTTTCTTTACCTATCAAACGAACGGCGCACTCGAAGCCGGAAAGACGTGATCCGCGCCTGTGTCACATTTTAACATAATAGTTGAATATCTTTTTCGTCTCCGGGCGGAAGATACAAGCTATTTTTGGTAGTGGTGTATTTTTTGTGTAAGTCTTACCGAAAGTTTGCAAAAATCAAAACAAAGCCGGCTAAATATAATTGTCTTATGTCGGAATTTATTAATTTTGGGACAAGCCTTGTTGACTTTTGATGATCAGCCATAGCTAACAAAAAAGTTTTCTATACTAAAACATTCTAGAACGAACTAAACTGGGCGTGTAAAAAACAGAAAGAAACTTGTACTGTTTGGGTATTGTACCTTTCATTTGCGACCCTTTTCATCTTTCTAGCTCTTATAGTCTCTGATATCGTTTTGTTCATTCAGAGGGACGGACGAAACTTGGTGAGGATAGTTATAGTGGTACCTTACACTTACTGTATAAATCTGGTCATGATAGCTCTGATAGTTTCGAAGTTGTAGTGCAATTCAAATAGTTTTATAAAATTTTCGGGAACGGTAGGGAGCGTGGAAAAATTTGAAATAAACTCAGCCTGCCTGACATATAATCGGACTTTCATTCCAAATTTGATGGCTCTAGCTCTTGTAGTTTAAAAGATCTAGGTGTTTATCTGGACAGCGGACTGACAGACAGACGGACAGACTGACATTGTTATATCGAATCGGCTGTTGATGCTGATCAATAATATATATACTTTATGGGTCTGCCACGCCACCTTCTGACTGTTACGCACATTTCGCTTCTGACAAACCTCATGGACCAGTATACTCATTTTTAGAGGGTCTAATTAAATTGGCTTTTCTTATTGTCAGTATTGGAGCCTACGACCCTCAGACAAAGATTTCACATCGCGCCGCAACTCTGCGAGCAGCGCTGACGTCACACAGGCAGCGAAGACATTCGAACACATGCCTGTATTTTTCTGTCTGGCTTGCGCCCAATGGGTGATATTGCAGCAGAATTACATAAACTTCGTAACGTGATAACTTTTTTTAATGGCATTGCATTAAGGCTGTCTTTAGGAAACTGCATACCGGAATTGGTGGTCCTATGTGTCATAGTTACTGAGATATTCGACTAAAACATAAATTTTTCCAAGGTGTTTCTGATTTTTTGCTCACTTTGGGCGCGGTAACGGGCGAATTGAAATAAACTTGATCTGCTCGCAAATATAACTGACTTTCATTCCATTCATTTGGTGTCTCTAGGTTTGTAGTTTAAAGTTGTTCATACAGAGAGAGACGTATTCGGTTGCCATCTGCGTCAGCTGCGCTAGTGTTGCGCAGTCATGCCTGCGCACGTGCAACCGATAGTCTGGGGCTGCGTTCTCATATATTCGATACCGTTCCTGCGCCGTACGGTATCCTGCGCGTCTCATTAGTACACGTAAGTTCAGCAGGTATTCTTTGAACTTTTCGTTGGGTCGCTGCCGGTACGAGCGTATCTGATCCTCCAGGCGCTCGAACTAATGGGGAGGTAAGAAGAAGCCCAGGAAGTCTTTACGGAACGCTGCGCAAGACGCATTTCACAGCCCGCTTGTTTAAAACCAGCTCGCTGCCTGGTCGACCATCACTTCGCTGATGGCAGCTGGCATCTGGTTCATGTCGATCTTGTACGTCGCGGCCCGCTGTTCGAGGATTTCTAAAACTCCCAGCGGATCCTCTTGGCCGCCGTACCTGGATCCCCATTAGCGCACCCGGTCAGCCACTCCTATTTGTGTAGTCGCGGATCCTCTTGTCCGCCGTACCTGACTCCCCATTTGCGCACCTGGTCAGCCACTCCTCTTTTTGTCCTCGCTTCCTCGTCGTGCGTGCATCCCATCACTGGCACTTCTTCCACCCGTATCTTTGGTGGGCACTATCGGACTGGCTGTTGTGGCTTCCACGACGCTGGTGGAGGCTGTTCATATAAGTGGACTTTTGAAACGGCCACCCGCCGAATTCACCTGTGGGGGGCTCGACGAGCTTTACATATTGGGCCTCCAGCTCGGCGAGTCTGTCCCGGGCTTCCCTGCTATGGCCCCCGACTTGTATGAACAAGTCATCTCGCTTCCTCAATTCTTCTACGCGGCCTTCCCTATCTAGGCCGAATTCTTGGGCTATCGACATTAATTCCTCCTTACGACTGTAATACACCTATCGTACACCCAAAACTGTATCAAGGGACTCACCTGGTTCCATTTCGTTGTCTGGCTTTCCTCAAAAGTAATCCAAAAGAAGGAACACTAGTTCTTTCTTTTCAAATTCCTTGACTGTAATACATCTATCGTACACCCAAAACTGTATCAAGGGACTCACCTGGTTCCATTTCGGATGGGTTGTCTGACTTTCCGCGAAAGTAATCAAAAAGAAGGAACACTGGTTTTCTTTCCTTTCAAAATCCTCGCTTGAACGGCAGTTTTCCTCGATAAGTTCCTTGATCTGAGAAGATTCCTCGATAAATTCCGTGAGGAAGGGCGGGAGAAAATTCGCCGACGAAATCTATAGGGAAACCAGGCAAAAATTCCTCGATGAATTTTCCCTTCAAATTATTCTTCGTCAAGAAATCAAAAAAAATCCTCCTTTCAAAAAAAAAAATATCCGTAATTTTTGTCCACTTTGATATGGCCTCTGGCCCACTGTAATTTTTGTCCATTTTAAATGGCCTCCGGCCCACTGTAGTTTTTGTCCACATTTATATTGCCTCTGGGCCACTCTAATTTTTGTCCACCTTTATATAGCCGCTGGACCAATGTGTTTTTTATCAACTTTAATGCGGCCTCTGGCCCACAGTGGTTTTTATTGTCCACTGTTATGTGGCCTCTGGCCCACTGTGGTTTTCATCCATTTTTATATTGACTCTGGCCCAGTGTGGCTTTTGGTCACTTTTATATGGCCTCTGGCCCACGTTAGTTTTGTTCTCGCTGCACGCTGTGAAGTCACGCACTTGTCACCGTTTTCGAACTCACGCGCTGCCAAACCCACCACCAAAACGTATATGTGTGTGAGCGTGCACGCGTCTGTGACGTCACACGCATGCACTTGTTTTTTCCGATTCTCACTGTTCCGTTTTTCGCGGGGACGGGCCGCCGCGCTCGCCACCGAACCGTTTGCTTGAAGTCGCGCGCGCTCTGCCTAATCGGCGTTTGTCGCTGTCCCAAATTCCCTCAATGCTTGCCGCATCTGCACTAGCAGGTACAAATGTTTCCCCGCCCGTTTTATGTACCCCACGCCTAAATGCTGGTTTTGTGCTGCTATGTCCCCAGGGTTAAGGTATTGTCGGGTATATTAGGCTACCCTGCCGCACACGTGTCTTTACTTTTTTTTTTCAACAAAAAAAAATCCTGACCTGTATGCAACTGGCGGCCACGCGTTAGAAAAACGTAAATTTCACCAAATGCGAAAAAAACAAAAAAATTATCTCCCTTTTTTTTTATACTCTCTGCAAGAGTATATTGGGTTTGTGCAAAAGTATGTAACAGGCAGAAGGAAGCGTGGCAGACCCCATAAAGTATATATATTCTTGATCAGGATCACAAGCCGAGTCGATATAGCCATGTCCGTCTGTCCGTCTGTCTGTCTGTCCGTCCGTATGAACAAACAGATTTTAGAGATGGTAAGAGCTACAAGTTTGCGCTTGGTGTCAATCGATCACATATTTAGTCAGGCAATACAAGAATCTTTTTGTTTTTCGATGCCACGCCCCATTCGCCCACAATAAGCAAAAAACTAGACACACCTAGGAAAAAATCGGTGCTATCGGCGAATATCTCAGTAACTATGGCACCAAAGATCACCAATTTCAGTATGGAGCGTTCCTAGCGACACCGTAAATGCAATGGCACTTAAAATTTTGGACTGTTACGCCCCTTTTTCTCACAATACATAATAATAATTCTCAACTTTCGCTCCGTTTTTAGGAATTTGTTCATTCGAGTGGAGGCTAACTTTATCAAACTATTCCTAAAAGTTTCATTAAAATCGGACTATAAACAAGAAAACTAGAAGCGTTACAATATTGATAATTGAACGCAATATCACTACTGACTGCAAGCGAGACAGAAACATGCAAGCGTGATCGAACGTTTTCTCTGCTTGTGTGGCCGCAGCGCTAACCGCAGTCGCTGGCTGCGCCGAATACACACATACAAACATATAATGTCAAACGTATGTGTATTCGCATGCAAACAGCTGTTTGATTTTGCTTAGATTGTTTTTGTTTCACGGTGTTTTAATGGAAGTACTGCTCATTGTAATATCTCGATACCGATTTTAATAATTTAATCGGGATTAAAATGCAGAGAGTATTATACGGTCGGGCGTGCTCGACTGTACTTTTCTTTCTTGTTCTTTATATAAGACCATCCAAGTTCTTAGCAAATTATACAGACAAGTCGAATCCTAGAATTCGAATAACGGATTCCAGACCGGCGCCAGTGTGCACTCACGGGTTTTAATCCGCAATGGTGCTGCACCCCCCTCTGTCTCCAGGGTCACTGCCGGGCTACAAATCTCAGTCTGTCCAGTTCTCGAATCTTATAAGAAATTTGTAATATTCGCGGAGACGCTGCAGACGGGGAAAACTGACCGATCTGAGGGGAATGGATACTAGCGTGCGAAGGGGAAACGGGACGCGAAGTCGAGGCAGGGATACTGCCGTCGTTCTCCGCGAGCCACTGCGGTGCTCCGCGAGATCGAAGCGGGGCGGCCAGATGCTCTGACGGCCGCCGCTGTACCCGTACGGGAGGGCACTGCGTGGGGAGAGGGAAAGCGAGACGCGAGATCTAAATGGTGGGCGCCACCGTTGTTCTCAGCAATGCAACGCGCTTCTCCGCGAGATCGAAACGGAGCGCCGAGGTACTCTGGCGGAATAGGACACAGCGAGTCGCTGTGTGCAGGGAGAGAGAACGTCAAGGGTAGCAAGAGGCCACGATGGTTCTCAGCGGAAGACGGCGTTGATTCGTGAGAACAGAGTGTGACTCTAGCGGCACCGTAGAGTCATTGCTATTCTCGAACGAAACGGAGTTTTGATCTTTTTATCTAACTAATAACGCGTTGTTCGTTTTCGTTTTCTTTTTCTTTTATTCTTTTCTTTTCTCAATGTCTCGCCCTATTGTCGCACTGGGCCTAACGCTTCAATCTACTTACTGTTATATCGTTCCTTTTGCTGCTCGCTGCTCTCGTCTGTTCGCTTCAACGTTTGATCGCCAAGTGCTGGCCACGCTCTCGATCGAGTGGAGCGCAAGCTGTCTTGATGCAATTTCACCGCTTACCACATGACCTAAGTACGCCAGCCTCTTCTGGAAGAACCGATATTTCTTCCTATTCACACTTAGATTAGCCGCCCGCAGTCGTTGGAATACCTCCTTCAGATTCGCAACGTGCTGCTCCTTCGTGGCTCCCGTAACCACGATGTCGTCCAGGTACGCGAAGGCGTGCGGCTCCATCTCCGGACCTATGACCGTGTCCAAGGCTCTCTGGAAGGTTGCTCCTGCCGAATGAAGGCCAAATGGCATCACTTGCCATTGGAACAATCCCCTCCCTAGCACGGTGAAAGCTGTGCATTCACGGCTATCCGCAGCCATCGGGATCTCGTCTGCATCCTGCATCTCGGCTCCTCGTTCCCTTCCGTCGTCGTTGCGACTCTTCTCTTCCGGAGGCGGGACTATTACGGGTGGAGTTCTCATCTTTGCGAGGGGTTTGCGCTCGTCGTTTGCTACCAATTCCATGGACAGCTGCGCGAGTCCGACTCGGATCGCCACACACAAAATATATCCCCAGAATGACATTGTCGAGCATGGTGGGCATGCCCAGTACTACCGTCTTTACCGTTTTCCCTCCTAGACTTATATCCACCAGGAGTGCCCTCTTCAGTTCCACGGAAGACCCATATGCCAATCGTATCCTAGCATCCACGGGGAGCCTTTCGCCTTTGACATTCTGCTTCTGTAGCCATTCCTCGATTACGAAGCTGCGATTACTCCGGTGTCGATTGTGGCCGTTGTCTCCTGGTCGCCGATCGTCACTCGTGCCACGATCTTTCCTCCTTTTACCACAATCGATGCGCTTATTGCCTGGAGCTGGGGTTCTCGGTGCGGGCCTCCTCCTGGCTTGAGGGGCGCCTGAGGTCGTTTCCCGACGTCGGTCGTTCGCAGCATTCTTTGCTATTTCGACCATGCTTCTCGCACAGCCAACAAAGCAGCACTTGTGCGTTGGGACACTCCAGAGTGCCCTCTTCAGTTCCACTGAAGACCCATCCGCCAACCGTATCCTAGCTTCCACCGCTTCACATTCCAGACTTCACATTCTGCTTCTGTGGCCGTTGTCTCATGGCCGCCGATCGTCACTCGTGCCACGATCTTCCCTCCTTTTACCACCATTGGTGCGTCTATTGTCTGGAGCTGGGGTTCGCGGCGCGGGCCTCCTCCTGGCTTGAGGGGGGCCTGAGGTCGTTTCCCGACGTCGGTTGTTCGCAGCATTCTTTGCTATTCCGACCTTGCTTCCCGCAAAGCCGACAAAACAGCACTTGTGCGTTGGCACACTCCCGGGCGAAGTGTCCGCTCTGTCCGCATTTGTGGCATGGCCATCGTAGGTCGAAACCGCCACTGTTATGTGCCGTTCCCCCTTGCGGTGGCGCCTGCTGGGCTTTGCCTTCCGTCTCGGGCCCGAACTGGTTCGGGGGACTTGTTCTCGCCCGGGCAAAAGCTAACTCACGCTTGCCTCTCGTTCTTGCGCGAGAATATTCTGCATCCTGCTCGCGGAGGTTTTCGTATTCGGTTGCCATCTGCGTCAGCTGCGCTAGTGTTGCGCAGTCATGCCTGCGCACGTGCAACCGATAGTCTGGGGCTGCGTTCTCATATATTCGATACCGTTCCTGCGCCGTACGGTATCCTGCGCGTCTCATTAGTACACGTAAGTTCAGCAGGTATTCTTTGAACTTTTCGTTGGGTCGCTGCCGGTACGAGCGTATCTGATCCTCCAGGCGCTCGAACTAATGGGGAGGTAAGAAGAAGCCCAGGAAGTCTGTACGGAACGCTGCGCAAGACGCATTTCACAGCCCGCTTTTTTAAAACCAGCTCGCTGCCTGGTCGACCATCACTTCGCTGATGGCAGCTGGCATCTGGTTCATGTCGATCTTGTACGTCGCGGCCCGCTGTTCGAGGATTTCTAAAACTCCCAGCGGATCCTCTTGGCCGCCGTACCTGGAACCCCATTAGCGCACCCGGTCAGCCACTCCTATTTGTGTAGTCGCGGATCCTCTTGTCCGCCGTACCTGACTTCCCATTTGCGCACCTGGTCAGCCACTCCTCTTTTTGTCCTCGCTTCCTCATCGCGCGTGCATCCCATCACTGGCACTTCTTCCACCCGTATCTTTGGTGGGCACTTTCGGACTGGCTGTTGTGGCTTCCACGACGCTGGTGGAGGCTGTTCATATAAGTGGGGCCTCCGTAAGTCCGGATCCGACTTTTGGAACGGCCGCCCGCCGAATTCACCAGTGGAGCTCGACGAGCTTCCCATATTGGGCATGTAGCTCGGCGAGTCTATCCCGGGCTTCCCTGCTATGGCCCCCGACTTGTATGAACAAGTCATCTCGCTTCCTCAATTCTTCTACGCGGCCTTCCCTATCTAGGCCGAATTCTTGGGCTATCGACATTAATTCCTCCTTACGACTGTAATACACCTATCGTACACCCAAAACTGTATCAAGGGACTCACCTGGTTCCATTTCGGATGGGTTGTCTGGCTTTCCTCAAAAGTAATCCAAAAGAAGGAACACTGGTTTTCTTTCTTTTCAAATTCCTCGTTTGAACTGCAGTTTTCCTCGATAAGTTCCTTGACTGTAATACACCTATCGTACACCTAAAACTGTATCAAGGGACTCACCTGGTTCCATTTCGGATGTGTTGTCTGACTTTCCGCGAAAGTAATCAAAAAGAAGGAACACTGGTTTTCTTTCCTTTCAAAATCCTCGCTTGAACTGCAGTTTTCCTCGATAAGTTCCTTGATCTGAGAAGATTCCTCGATAAATTCCGTGAGGAAGGGCGGGAGAAAGTTCGCCGACGAAATCTATAGGGAAACCAGGCAAAAATTCCTCGATGAATTTTCCCTTCAAATTATTCTTCGTCAAGAAAACAAAAAAAAATCATCCTTTCAAAAAAAAAAAATATCCGTAATTTTTGTCCACTTTGATATGGGCTCTGGCCCACTGTAATTTTTGTCCAATTTTATATGGCTTCCGGCCCACTGTAGTTTTTGTCCACATTTATATTGCCTCTGGGCCACTCTAATTTTTGTCCACCTTTATATAGCCGCTGGCCCAATGTGTTTTTTATCAACTTTAATGCGGCCTCTGGCCCACAGTGGTTTTTATTGTTCACTGTTATGTGGCCTCTGGCCCACTGTGGTTTTCATCCATTTTTATATTGACTCTGGCCCAGTGTGGCTTTTGGTCACTTTTATATGGCCTCTGGCCCACGTTAGTTTTGTTCTCGTTGCACGCTGTGAAGTCACGCACTTGTCACCGTTTTCGAACTCACGCGCTGCCAAACCCACCACCAAAACGTATATGTGTGTGAGCGTGCACCGTTTAACCGTTTACTTGACGTCGCGCGCTCTGCCTAATCGGCGTTTGTCGCTGTGTCAAATTCCGTTAATGCTTGGCGCTTCGGCACTAGCAGGCGCGCGAAGAAAGTGCGACAAATGTTTCACCGCCCGTTTTATATACCACTCGCCTAAATGCTGGTTTTGAGCGCGCTTTTTGTGCCGCTATATCACCAGGGTTAGGGTATAGTCGGGTATATTAGGCTATGCCGCCGCACACGTGTCTTTAACTTTTTTTTAACTTAACTAAAAAAGCCTAACCTATATGCGAAAGGCGGCCACGCGTCAGAAAAACGTGAATTTCACCAAATGCGAAAAAACACAAAATTTTCGCTCCCTCTTTTTTTTTTTTCTTTTCATAAACAGACAAGTCGAATTCTAGAATTCGAGCAACGAATCGCAGACCGGCGTCAGTGCGCACTCAGGGGTTTTAATCCGCAATGGTGAAGCACTCCTCTACGTGTCCAGGGTCCCTGCTCGGCCGCCTCTTGTAAAGAAGCGTTCTAGCCGGGGTACAAATCTCAGTCTGTACAAAGCTCGAATTTTACAAGAAATTTCTAATATTCGCGGAGACGCTGCAGACGGTGAAAAGTGACAGATCTGAGGGTGGTGAATATTAGCGTGTGAAGGAGAAAAGGGAACGTGGGATCGAGGCAGGCTTCATATCGTTTTACACGATTACCTTATGGATTAAAAATAGCGCCAAATTCTTTTCAAAGAATGATGACGATAGATTTCTCTGGACTAGACCCTTCACAAGCTTTTAAAAAGGCTTTTATTAAGCCCGCTTTATTGAAATATCCTGATTTCGAGAAAAAATTTGGCATTATTACAGATGCAAGCAAACACTCCTGTGAAGCCGTTCTAACACAAAACTATGGAGATAATCAACTCCCAGTTGCAATCCACATTTTCGATCATATATTTATGGCAAACATTTCACTGTAAAAACAGACCATAGGCCATTAACGTACTTGCTCTCAATGACAAACCCCAGCTCAAAACTTACAAGAATGAGATTAGAACTAAATGAATTTTATTTTGATTTTTACTGTTGAGTAATTGAAAGGAAAAGATAATTTTGTAGATGATGTACTTTTACGCATCATTATTAATGATCTTAAAAAACATAACAACAATACAATTTTTAAAGTCACTACCAGAAACCAAAGTAAACAGAAAAACTCCTGCGCAGGATATGCTCAAGAAGATTTGCCTATGCAAACACTTGACAACGCTTCTAACCCAACGTATATGAAGTCATTTGTAATGACGAAATACGAAAAGAAGTGGCCTTGCATATAACAAACAATACATGTTTTCTGAAACATGGAAAGAAAATTTCAATAGAATCTCTTAAAATATTTGGCAATAAAATATTGAAAATACTAAGAGTAGCGCTACTCCAGCCGGTGACCCTAATAAATAATGATAAAGATCGAGAAGCGATAATGTTTACATTCCATGACGATCCAATACAAAGAGGTCATACAGGTATTAGAAAAACTTTTCCCAAAGTAAAAAGATATTATATTGGAAAAATATGACACGCCATATAAAAGAGTACATCAAATAACCAAAATTCCTTACATCAAAAACTACAAAACTCACGAAGACCCCAATGATAATGACAGAAACACCAATACATGCTATTTACAGACACTATAGGTCCACTATCACGCTCAGAGAATGGCAATGAATACGCAGTTACGCTAATATGCGATTTAACAAAGTATTTAGTAGCTATTCCAATTGCAAACAAATGTGCAACAACTGTTGCTACAGCAATATTCTAAAAGTTTATTTTGAAGTACGGTCCAATGAAGACGTTCATTTCGGACATGGGAACAGAATACAAAAATTCAATAATTAATGACTTGTGCAAATATCTTAAAATAGACAACATAACGTCTGCTGCACACCATCACAAGACATTAGGGACAATAGAACGAAGTTATAGAACTTTCAATGAATATGTCCGTTCAGTCAGGTTGCGTTTCTGGTAAGCAGGTTGCTAGAGACAGACTTAATGCAATGCCATTTAAAATTTTGAGCTGCCACGCCCCCTTTTCTCATATGAACTAAAAAAACTTTTAAACTTCAAACCAGGATTTAAGGCATTTAGTCAAATAGTAAAGTGTTTGTAATTAATTATTCGTCTAGAGGAATATCATATCAAACTATCCTGCGGGCGGCTTTAAAATCCGTCTATTAACAAGAATTTTACAACGTTAGAAAAATTATGTAATTTCGCTGAAATTTCGCTGCCTGTGTGACGTCAGCGCTGCTTGCAGACGCAGCGACGCTGACGTGCCGACCAGTGCTAGGCGCGCATACATACGTATGTGCATACACATAATTTCAAAGGAGTGCGTACTTGTATGTATAACATGTAAATGCTGATAATCGGAATGTTATTGAAAGAGGTGCAACTGGTGCAGCTGGTAGAGCGCGATGTGAAATCTTTGTCTGAGGGTCTTAGGTTCGAATACTGACAATTTTTTTAAATATCAATTCTAAATGTACATACAAATTTTATTTTTTAAATTTCGTTATAAAATTTTAATTCAAATTAAATACAAGTGCGCATTACTATGGGAGTACGGGGTCTTTTACAGTCGGCTCGATCGACTGTAGCCTTTCTTACTTGTTTTTAATAAGGCAATGCTCGTACGGAGTACGAGATGAAATCTATACTAATTATGCTATGTTCTGGAGACGGTAAGCAAACCTCGAGCTTTTATTAATTGGACTTTGGACTCATTAAGCTTTTCGCTCTTATGAGAGATCTCGATCTTGAAGAGATTGAGATTTAAGAAAGTTCTGTCGGCCAGGATTTGTGCAACGTCAGCAGTATCAACCCCAATGAAGGGAATATCGATTCTGGCGTATTGTTTATGATATTTGATGCATTCATGGGAAGCCAGAATTGTTATTGTCACCATTTGATTATTTTATAAAGTTTACTTTAGTTTTGTGGGAAAGAAATGTATAATATAAACGAAAGGTGTGGTGTTATGCGTAATTTATGGGTATATATGTATATACATATGTATATACATATGTCACTTCCCCATCCTTAAGAAATGAGCCTGTCCCTAGGCGGTTAGTTTTGGATATAGTGTTGGATCTATTAAAATTTCTTCGATTTCATTTTCAGTTTCATTTTGATTTTCTGTTTTGGTTTGTGTACTATTTTGAATTATTGATTGTATGTTTGGGGTTGATTCTTTTTTGTTCTTATAATTTACAATAATTTTATTATATTTAAAGATAATGCATAATACAAGTAAGAAAAGCTACAGTCGATCGAGCCGACTGTAAAAGACCCCGTACTCCCATAATAATGCGCATTTGTATTTAATTTGAATTAAAATACAATAACGAAATTTAAAAATTAAAATTTATTTGTATATTTTGAATTGATATTTAAAAAAAAAATTAAATTAGCAATTCTCATTGCCAGCATTCGAACCTACGACCCTCAGGCAACGATTTCACATCACGCCGTAATTCTACCATTCGCACCACGCGCTACTTTCAAGCATGTTGCGCTTATTCGCATTTACATGTTATATATACAAGTACACACTCGTTTGAAATTATATGTATTCACATATGTATGTATTCGTGCCTAGCACTGGTCGGCACGGCAGCGTCACAGCGTCGCAGCGACGCAGCGTCTGCGAGCAGCGCTGACGTCACACAGGCGGCGAAATTGCAGCAAAATTACATAAACTTTCTAACGTGATAACTTTTTTGTTAATTGACGGATTTTAACGCCGCTTGGAATATAGTTTGATATGATATTCCTAATTTTAATTTAATTAATTACAACACTGTACTATTTGACTAAATGCCCTAAATCCTGCAAATTTTGAGCTTGAAATTTTGAAAGTTTTTTAGCTTATATGAGAAAAGGGGGCGTGGCAGGCCAAAATTTTGAATGGTGTTCCTAAGTGCCATGGTTACTGAGTTATTGGCCTAAAACTACATTTTTTTCGAGGTGTGTCTGGTTTTTTGCTCATTGCGGGGGCGGTAATGGGCGTGGCAAAAATTTGAAATAAAATTAACCTGCGTAAGATAATAACGGACTTTCATTATAAATTTGGTGGCTCTGGCTCCAGGTGTTCATACGGACGGACGGACGGACAGACGGACAGACTGACATTGCTATATCGACTCGGCTGTTGATGCTGATCAAGAATATATATACTTTATGGGGTCGGCCACGCCTCCTTCTGCCTGTTACGCACATTTCGCTTCTGACAAACCTAACAGACCCCTCTGCTCTTTTTTAGATCTTTTAAACTACAAAAGTAATGAAAGTCCGTTATTAAGTCAGGCAGGTTAAGTTTATTTCAAATTTTTGCCACGCCCCTTACCGCCCCCGCAACGAGCAAAAAACCAGACACACCTCGAAAAAAAAAATGTAGTTTTAGGCCAATAACTCAGTAACTATGGCACTTAGGAACACCATTTCTGGTAAGCAGGTTGCTAGAGACAGCCTTAATGCAATGCCATTCAAAATTTTTTCTCATATGAGCTAAAAAAAACTTTTAAACTTCAAACCAGGGTTTAAGGCATTTAGTCAAATAGTACAGTGTTTATAATTAAGTATTCGTGTAGAGGAATATAATATCAAACTATCCTCCAGCGGCGTTAAAATCCGTCTATTAACAAAAAAGTTGGAATGTTAGAAAAATTATGTAATTTAGCTGAAATTTCGATGCCTGTGTGACGTCAGCGCAGCTCGCAGACGCTGCGACGCTGCCGTGCCAACCAGTGCTAGGCACGCATACATACATATGTGCATACACATAATTTCAAACGAGTGTGTACTTGTATGTAATGAGGCAATGAGAATTGCTAATTTAATTTTTTTTAAATATCAATTCAAAATATTTATATAAATTTAAATTTTTAAATTTCGTTATAAAAGTTAAATTCCAATTAAATACAATTGCGCATTACTATGGGAGTACGGGGTCTATTACAGTCAGCTCGATCGACTGTAGCCTTTCTTACTTGTTATTAATGTAACCTGTTTGTTTGTAGTCTAATACAGTATTAGTAATTTGAATTTCATCCGATTGGATTGAACAATTTATGGCTTTTATCATATTGTTTCCTTCAATAATAATTTCTCTATTGATACAATTTTGGTTTAGTACAGTTTTAGGTAATTTTCATGTTAATGTTTGGTTCTACGTACTTAATTTCATAATTTATATGTGATTTTGATCACATTTTGATTCATTCTGTTTGATCTAGATTTAATATTCCAGTAGTACATTTTTTCTTAACTAAATCTTTATTTGTTGCTGTGAATGCTTTATTGTTTTGTAAATAGTAAGTGCAACGTATAGTTTCGGTCAAGATGTTTTTGTTTTCGTCGGGGTATGGAATAATCTAGTACAGTATTTATAATTTCGCGTGGAATATGGAAAATAATTAGAATTTCGTTAGTAGTTGTTTATAGCCAAGTTGATGTTTTTATATTTATTATTTTTTCAGCGTTTAAATGTTTTAGTGAGTCATATTTTAGAAATTTAGGGTTGAATATACCAAGCCTGGTTAGTTGCATTCCTCATGCAATGTCTTCGAAATACTCTGTGAATTCTTGTAAGTTAAAAATTAGTATTTCAAGTCTTTGGTTTGCTTCATGAGTGATACCTAGACTGTTCATTACTTTTACTCCTTTGTTGCGGCTTTTATTACTTCATTTAGTTCATTGGCTTGAACACTATTTTCGGAGAGGTTATCTATTTTTGATTGTAATTCTTCTTTGTCTTCTTGATCTAAAGTTCCGAAAAGTTATTTATGAAATGTTCCCATGAAGTTTACGAGTCCTCTTTTATTTCGTTTTACTAGTCTTATGCCGTTCATTTCTCTGTCCAGTTTTTTGGTAAGTACTGTATTTTTACTAATGGTTCAAATTCTTTTGTTTGTTTCATTAGATTATTATGAGTTTCTTCGGTTTTTGTTAAATAATGATATTCGTGTTTTATGGGTAAAGTGATTGTTCCTTTTTATACTCTCTGCAAGAGTATATTGGGTTTGTGCAAAGTATGTAACAGGCAGAAGGAGGCGTGGCAGACCCTATAAAGTATATATATTATTGATCAGCATCACAAGCCGAGTCGATATAGCCATGTCCGTCTGTCCGTCCTTATGAACAAACAGATTTCAGAGATGGTAAGAGCTACAAGTTCGAGCTTGGTGTCAATCGATCACATATTTAGTCAGTCAATACAAAAATCTTTTTTTTTTTCAATGCCACGCCCCATTCGCCCCACAAAAAGCAAAAAACTAGACACACCTCGAAAAAAATAGTGGCTTTCGACGAATATCTCAGTAACCATGGTACCTAGGATCACCAATTATGGTATGGAGGTTCCTAGTGACAGCGTAAATGCATTGGAATTTAAAATTTTGGACTGCCACTCCCCTTTTTCCCACAATACATAAAAATAATTCCCAACTTTCGTTCCGTTTTAGGCGTTTGTTCATATAGTACAGCATAGTAATTGTATAATTCAGGTGGAGGCTAACTATATAAAACTATTCCTGAAAGGTGCATTAAAATCGGACTATAAACAAGAAAACGGGAAGCGTTACAATATTGATAATTGAACGCAATATCAATTGAACGAAACATACAAGCTTGATCAAACGTTTTCTCTGCTTGTGTGGCGGCAGCGCAGTCGGCAGTCGCTGGCCGCGCCGAATACACACATACATACATGTATGAATACATATAATGTCAAACGTATATGTATTCGCATACAAACAAACAGAAGTATGTGTGATTCTGCTTAGATTGTTTTTGTTTCAATGTGATTTAATGCAAGTACTAGATATTGTAATATCTTGATACCGATTTTAATAATATTATCGGGATTAAAATGCAGAGAGTATTGTACGGTCGGGCGTGCTCGACTGTACTTTTCTTTCTTGTTTAAATATTAGATATCCGTTTTTAGAGTTAATTGGGTTGATTTCCAAACTTTTACCTTTTATTGGCCATAAAAAGTAAAGTAGCATGAGTGTTATAATTATAGTTGTTAAATTATGAGGAGTTGTCATCGTGATTCGGGCTATTAATTGATCTGTAATTATCGTATTTACTTTCGGTAGTTTCTTTCTTTCTTTTATATTTTGATTTATAGTGTGTTATTTTTCTACCTCTGTTAACTTCTTCATAATGCTAATCATCTATTTGTGTTCTGTTTCCTGTTTGTTTAAATGGATTTGTGGATTTAGATCTTACTAAACGTGATTCCCTATACCTTGTATCTACTTTGAATTCTGTTCTTTTTTTTTTTTTAAGTCTGTCTATTTTGCTTTTCTTATTTAGATGTGTATCATACTCAGGGGTTCCTGCGTAAATAAAAATATCTGCTAGTGTTATACCCGTCGAATTATGTTATGATTTATGATTATAAGTGTAAAGTATTACTACAAATCTAGTTAATTTGTTTTCTTGATTAGTATAAGAATTAACAATTCTTAATTTTTCGTTTCTGATCTTGCTAGTTGTAATGGATATATTTACGTCTTCTGATTTAAACCACATTTTTAGTGCGGAGCACATGAAAGTTGAGGTTATATCTGCCTTTATTTCAATTGGTTTACCCATCTCATTAATTACTTTAAAAAGCTTCTAACCAATGTCTACCATTAACTTCGCTTAAAGTTGCATATTTGGAATATATGTCTATACAAGATAGAAATTGTTTATTGTCTACAATATAAAAATCAATGAAATATTTTTCTCTGGGACTATGGATTTCTGGAATTAATTCGAAAGCTAATTTAGTGTTTCTATGTTCTGTTTTTGCTATATTACAAACTATGCATTCGTTAATTATATTTTGAATTAAGTTTTGATAATCTGGGTAATAATATTTTTCTTTAAATAATAGTGTCATTTTCTCTAAACCTGGATGTAGTAACTTTTCGTGTGTATTAATAACGTATTCTTGAATTCGGCATACGTTGGAGGTCTGTTAGTTTTTTAATTGATTTCACTACTTTTGTAATGTTATTACAAATTATTTCAACGAAAGCATTCTTGAATTTCATTGCTGAAATTGATAACACTTTTCTTTGTGTGTCATTTCGAAATAATATTCGTTTTATAAAAGTAATTAGTGATGTTTACGTTATTTGAGTTATTTTTTACAAATTCTATTTGTCTTTTAAAATAATTGATTAGTCTTTTTTGTGAGTGCAATGTAATATTGGTAATATTCTTTGGCGCTGTGGATTGTTGCTGCTGTTCCATCGGAAGTTTCTCCTAACAAATTTTCTTCAATTTTAATTCTGGATAAAGCATCTGCAACATAGTTCTCTTTACCTGGTACATATTTAATCGGAAATATTTGGTTGACATAACGATTGCTAAAAGTTCTTTTTCAATTGCTGCATAATTAATTTCATGTTCGTTTAGCGTTCTACTTGCGAAACAAATTGGTTTTTGATTTTATAAGAGAACAGCTCCAATAGCTATGTTACTGGCATCAGTTGTGAGAAAAAATGGGTTTTAGACCCCGTACTCTAAAAAAGAGTAGAGTGGTCTATTAGGTTTGTCAGAAGCGAAATGTGCGTAACAGGCAGAAGGAGGCTTGGCCGACACCAGAAAGTATATATATTCTTGATCAGCATCAACAGCCGAGTCGATATAGCAATGTCTGTCTGTCCGTCTGTCTGTCCGTCCGTCAGTCCGTCCGTCCGTATGAACACCTGGATCTTTTAAACTACAAAAGCTAGAGCCACCAAATTTATAATGAAAGTCCGTTATTAAGTTAGGCAGGTTAATTTTATTTCAAATTTTTGCCACGCCCCTTACCGCCCCCGCAACGAGTAAAAAACGAAACACACCTCGAAAAAAAATGTAGTTTTAGGCCAATAACTCAGTAACTATGGCAGTTAGGAACACCATTGGCTTGAACACTATTTTCGGAGAGGTTATCTATTTTTGATTGTAATTCTTCTTTGTCTTCTTGATCCAAAGTTCCGAAAAGTTATTTATGAAATGTTCCCATGAAATTTACGAGTCCTCTTTTATTTCGTTTTACTAGTCTTATGCCGTTCATTTCTCTGTCCAGTTTTTTGGTAAGTACTGTATTTTTACTAATGGTTCAAATTCTTTTGTTTGTTCCATTAGATTATTATGAGTTTCTTCGGTTTTTGTTAAATAATGATATTCGTGTTTAATGGGTAAAGTGATTGTTCCTTTTTATACTCTCTGCAAGAGTATATTGGGTTTGTGCAAAGTATGTAACAGGCAGAAGGAGGCGTGGCAGACCCCATAAAGTATATATATTATTGATCAGCATCACAAGCCGAGTCGATATAGCCATGTCCGTCTGTCCGTCCTTATGAACAAACAGATTTCAGAGATGGTAAGAGCTACAAGTTCGAGCTTGGTGTCAATCGATCACATATTTAGTCAGTCAATACAAAAATCTTTTTTTTTTCAATGCCACGCCCCATTCGCCCCACAAAAAGCAAAAAACTAGACACACCTCGAAAAAAATAGTGGCTTTCGACGAATATCTCAGTAACCATGGTACCTAGGATCACCAATTATGGTATGGAGGTTCCTAGTGACAGCGTAAATGCATTGGAATTTAAAATTTTGGACTGCCACTCCCCTTTTTCCCACAATACATAAAAATAATTCCCAACTTTCGTTCCGTTTTAGGCGTTTGTTCATATAGTACAGCATAGTAATTGTATAATTCAAGTGGAGGCTAACTATATAAAAACTATTCCTGAAAGGTGCATTAAAATCGGACTATAAACAAGAAAACGGGAAGCGTTACAATATTGATAATTGAACGCAATATCAATTGAACGAAACATACAAGCTTGATCAAACGTTTTCTCTGCTTGTGTGGCGGCAGCGCAGTCGGCAGTCGCTGGCCGCGCCGAATACACACATACATACATGTATGAATACATATAATGTCAAACGTATATGTATTCGCATACAAACAAACAGATGTATGTGTGATTCTGCTTAGATTGTTTTTGTTTCAATGTGATTTAATGCAAGTACTAGATATTGTAATATCTTGATACCGATTTTAATAATATTATCGGGATTAAAATGCAGAGAGTATTGTACGGTCGGGCGTGCTCGACTGTACTTTTCTTTCTTGTTTAAATATTAGATATCCGTTTTTAGAGTTAATTGGGTTGATTTCCAAACTTTTACCTTTTATTGACCATAAAAAGTAAAGTAGCATGAGTGTTATAATTATAGTTGTTAAATTATGAGGAGTTGTCATCGTGATTCGGGCTATTAATTGATCTGTAATTATCGTATTTACTTTCGGTAGTTTCTTTCTTTCTTTTATATTTTGATTTATAGTGTGTTATTTTTCTACCTCTGTTAACTTCTTCATAATGCTAATCATCTATTTGTGTTCTGTTTCCTGTTTGTTTAAATGGATTTGTGGATTTAGATCTTACTAAACGTGATTCCCTATACCTTGTATCTACTTTGAATTCGGTTCTTTTTTTTTTTTTAAGTCTGTCTATTTTGCTTTTCTTATTTAGATGTGTATCATACTCAGGGGTTCCTGCGTAAATAAAAATATCTGCTAGTGTTATACCCGTCGAATTATGTTATGATTTATGATTATAAGTGTAAAGTATTACTACAAATCTAGTTAATTTGTTTTCTTGATTAGTATAAGAATTAACAATTCTTAATTTTTCGTTTCTGATCTTGCTAGTTGTAATGGATATATTTTCGTCTTCTGATATAAACCACATTTTTAGTGCGGAGCACATGAAAGTTGAGGTTATATCTGCCTTTATTTCAATTGGTTTACCCATCACATTAATTACTTTAAAAAGCTTCTAACCAATGTCTACCATTAACTTCGCTTAAAGTTGCATATTTGGAATATATGTCTATACAAGATAGAAATTGTTTATTGTCTACAATATAAAAATCAATGAAATATTATTCTCTGGGACTATGGATTTCAGGAATTAATTCAAAAGCTAATTTAGTGTTTCTATGTTCTGTTTTTGCTATATTACAAACTATGCATTCGTTAATTATTTTTTGAATTAAGTTTTGATAATCTGGGTAATAATATTTTTCTTTAAATAATAGTGTCATTTTCTCTATACCTGGATGTAGTAACTTTTCGTGTGTATTAATAACGTATTCTTTGAATTCGGCATACGTTTGGAGGTCTGTTAGTTTTTTAGTTGATCTCATTACTTTTGTAATGTTATTACAAATTATTTCAACGAAAGCATTCTTGAATTTCATTGCTGAAATTGATAACACTTTTCTTTGTGTGTCATTTCGAAATAACATTCGTTTTATAAAAAGTAATTAGTGATGTTTACGTTATTTGAGTTATTTTTTACAAATTCTATTTGTCTTTTAAAATAATTGATTAGTCTTTTTGTGAGTGCAATGTAATATTGGTAATATTCTTTGGCGCTGTGGATTGTTGCTGCTGTTCCATCGGAAGTTTCTCCTAACAAATTTTCTTCAATTTTAATTCTGGATAAAGCATCTGCAACATAGTTCTCTTTACCTGGTACATATTTAATCGGAAATATTTGGTTGACATAACGATTGCTAAAAGTTCTTTTTCAATTGCTGCATAATTAATTTCATGTTCGTTTAGCGTTCTACTTGCGAAACAAATTGGTTTTTGATTTTATAAGAGAACAGCTCCAATAGCTATGTTACTGGCATCAGTTGTGAGAAAAAATGGGTTTTAGACCCCGTACTCTAAAAAAGAGTAGAGTGGTCTATTAGGATTGTCAGAAGCGAAATGTGCGTAACAGGCAGAAGGAGGCTTGGCCGACACCAGAAAGTATATATATTCTTGATCAGCATCAACAGCCGAGTCGATATAGCAATGTCTGTCTGTCCGTCTGTCTGTCCGTCTGTCTGTCCGTCCGTCCGTATGAACACCTGGATCTTTTAAACTACAAAAGCTAGAGCCACCAAATTTATAATGAAAGTCCGTTATTATCTTACGCAGGTTAATTTTATTTCAAATTTTTGCCACGCCCCTTACCGCCCCCGCAACGAGTAAAAAACGAAACACACCTCGAAAAAAAATGTAGTTTTAGGCCAATAACTCAGTAACTATGGCAGTTAGGAACACCATTGGCTTGAACACTATTTTCGGAGAGGTTATCTATTTTTGATTGTAATTCTTCTTTGTCTTCTTGATCCAAAGTTCCGAAAAGTTATTTATGAAATGTTCCCATGAAATTTACGAGTCCTCTTTTATTTCGTTTTACTAGTCTTATGCCGTTCATTTCTCTGTCCAGTTTTTTGGTAAGTACTGTATTTTTACTAATGGTTCAAATTCTTTTGTTTGTTTCATTAGATTATTATGAGTTTCTTCGGTTTTTGTTAAATAATGATATTCGTGTTTTATGGGTAAAGTGATATACTCTCTGCAAGAGTATATTGGGTTTGTGCAAAGTATGTAACAGGCAGAAGGAGCCGTGGCAGACCCCATAAAGTATATATATTATTGATCAGCATCACAAGCCGAGTCGATATAGCCATGTCCGTCTGTCCGTCCTTATGAACAAACAGATTTCAGAGATGGTAAGAGCTACATGTTCGAGCTTGGTGTCAATCGATCACATATTTAGTCAGTCAATACAAAAATCTTTTTTTTTTTCAATGCCACGCCCCATTCGCCCCACAAAAAGCAAAAAACTAGACACACCTCGAAAAAAATAGTGGCTTTCGACGAATATCTCAGTAACCATGGTACCTAGGATCACCAATTATGGTATGGAGGTTCCTAGTGACAGCGTAAAATGCATTGGAATTTAAAAATTTTGGACTGCCACTCCCCTTTTTCCCACAATACATAAAAATAATTCCCAACTTTCGTTCCGTTTTAGGCGTTTGTTCATATAGTACAGCATAGCAATTGTATAATTCAAGTGGAGGCTAACTATATATATAAAACTATTCCTGAAAGGTGCATTAAAATCGGACTATAAACAAGAAAACGGGAAGCGTTACAATATTGATAATTGAACGCAATATCAATTGAACGAAACATACAAGCTTGATCAAACGTTTTCTCTGCTTGTGTGGCGGCAGCGCAGTCGGCAGTCGCTGGCCGCGCCGAATACACACATACATACATGTATGAATACATATAATGTCAAACGTATATGTATTCGCATACAAACAAAAAGATGTATGTGTGATTCTGCTTAGATTGTTTTTGTTTCAATGTGATTTAATGCAAGTACTAGATATTGTAATATCTTGATACCGATTTTAATAATATTATCGGGATTAAAATGCAGAGAGTATTGTACGGTCGGGCGTGCTCGACTGTACTTTTCTTTCTTGTTTAAATATTAGATATCCGTTTTTAGGGTTAATTGGGTTGATTTCCAAACTTTTACCTTTTATTGGCCATAAAAAGTAAAGTAGCATGAGTGTTATAATTATAGTTGTTAAATTATGAGGAGTTGTCATCGTGATTCGGGCTATTAATTGATCTGTAATTATCGTATTTACTTTCGGTAGTTTCTTTCTTTCTTTTATATTTTGATTTATAGTGTGTTATTTTTCTACCTCTGTTAACTTCTTCATAATGCTAATCATCTATTTGTGTTCTGTTTCCTGTTTGTTTAAATGGATTTGTGGATTTAGATCTTACTAAACGTGATTCCCTATACCTTGTATCTACTTTGAATTCGGTTCTTTTTTTTTTTTAAGTCTGTCTATTTTGCTTTTCTTATTTAGATGTGTATCATACTCAGGGGTTCCTGCGTAAATAAAAGTATCTGCTAGTGTTATACCCGTCGAATTATGTTATGATTTATGATTATAAGTGTAAAGTATTACTACAAATCTAGTTAATTTGTGTTCTTGATTAGTATAAGAATTAACAATTCTTAATTTTTCGTTTCTGATCTTGCTAGTTGTAATGGATATATTTACGTCTTCTGATTTAAACCACATTTTTAGTGCGGAGCACATGAAAGTTGAGGTTATATCTGCCTTTATTTCAATTGGTTTACCCATCTCATTAATTACTTTAAAAAGCTTCTAACCAATGTCTACCATTAACTTCGCTTAAAGTTGCATATTTGGAATATATGTCTATACAAGATAGAAATTGTTTATTGTCTACAATATAAAAATCAATGAAATATTATTCTCTGGGACTATGGATTTCAGGAATTAATTCAAAAGCTAATTTAGTGTTTCTATGTTCTGTTTTTGCTATATTACAAACTATGCATTCGTTAATTATTTTTTGAATTAAGTTTTGATAATCTGGGTAATAATATTTTTCTTTAAATAATAGTGTCATTTTCTCTATACCTGGATGTAGTAACTTTTCGTGTGTATTAATAACGTATTCTTTGAATTCGGCATACGTTTGGAGGTCTGTTAGTTTTTTAGTTGATCTCATTACTTTTGTAATGTTATTACAAATTATTTCAACGAAAGCATTCTTGAATTTCATTGCTGAAATTGATAACACTTTTCTTTGTGTGTCATTTCGAAATAACATTCGTTTTATAAAAGTAATTAGTGATGTTTACGTTATTTGAGTTATTTTTTACAAATTCTATTTGTCTTTTAAAATAATTGATTAGTCTTTTTTGTGAGTGCAATGTAATATTGGTAATATTCTTTGGCGCTGTGGATTGTTGCTGCTGTTCCATCGGAAGTTTCTCCTAACAAATTTTCTTCAATTTTAATTCTGGATAAAGCATCTGCAACATAGTTCTCTTTACCTGGTACATATTTAATCGGAAATATTTGGTTGACATAACGATTGCTAAAAGTTCTTTTTCAATTGCTGCATAATTAATTTCATGTTCGTTTAGCGTTCTACTTGCGAAACAAATTGGTTTTTGATTTTATAAGAGAACAGCTCCAATAGCTATGTTACTGGCATCAGTTGTGAGAAAAAATGGGTTTTAGACCCCGTACTCTAAAAAAAGAGTAGAGTGGTCTATTAGGTTTGTCAGAAGCGAAATGTGCGTAACAGGCAGAAGGAGGCTTGGCCGACACCAGAAAGTATATATATTCTTGATCAGCATCAACAGCCGAGTTGATATAGCAATGTCTGTCTGTCCGTCTGTCTGTCCGTCTGTCTGTCCGTCCGTCCGTATGAACACCTGGATCTTTTAAACTACAAAAGCTGGAGCCACCAAATTTATAATGAAAGTCCGTTATTAAGTTAGGCAGGTTAATTTTATTTCAAATTTTTGCCACGCCCCTTACCGCCCCCGCAACGAGTAAAAAACGAAACACACCTCGAAAAAAAATGTAGTTTTAGGCCAATAACTCAGTAACTATGGCAGTTAGGAACACCATTGGCTTGAACACTATTTTCGGAGAGGTTATCTATTTTTGATTGTAATTCTTCTTTGTCTTCTTGATCCAAAGTTCCGAAAAGTTATTTATGAAATGTTCCCATGAAATTTACGAGTCCTCTTTTATTTCGTTTTACTAGTCTTATGCCGTTCATTTCTCTGTCCAGTTTTTTGGTAAGTACTGTATTTTTACTAATGGTTCAAATTCTTTTGTTTGTTTCATTAGATTATTATGAGTTTCTTCGGTTTTTGTTAAATAATGATATTCGTGTTTTATGGGTAAAGTGATTGTTTCTTTTTATACTCTCTGCAAGAGTATATTGGGTTTGTGCAAAGTATGTAACAGGCAGAAGGAGCCGTGGCAGACCCCATAAAGTATATATATTATTGATCAGCATCACAAGCCGAGTCGATATAGCCATGTCCGTCTGTCCGTCCTTATGAACAAACAGATTTCAGAGATGGTAAGAGCTACATGTTCGAGCTTGGTGTCAATCGATCACATATTTAGTCAGTCAATACAAAAATTTTTTTTTTTTTCAATGCCACGCCCCATTCGCCCCACAAAAAGCAAAAAACTAGACACACCTCGAAAAAAAATAGTGGCTTTGGACGAATATCTCAGTTACCATGGTACCTAGGATCACCAATTATGGTATGGAGGTTCCTAGTGACAGCGTAAATGCATTGGAATTTAAAATTTTGGACTGCCACTCCCCTTTTTCCCACAATACATAAAAATAATTCCCAACTTTCGTTCCGTTTTAGGCGTTTGTTCATATAGTACAGCATAGCAATTGTATAATTCAAGTGGAGGCTAACTATATATATAAAACTATTCCTGAAAGGTGCATTAAAATCGGACTATAAACAAGAAAACGGGAAGCGTTACAATATTGATAATTGAACGCAATATCAATTGAACGAAACATACAAGCTTGATCAAACGTTTTCTCTGCTTGTGTGGCGGCAGCGCAGTCGGCAGTCGCTGGCCGCGCCGAATACACACATACATACATGTATGAATACATATAATGTCAAACGTATATGTATTCGCATACAAACAAAAAGATGTATGTGTGATTCTGCTTAGATTGTTTTTGTTTCAATGTGATTTAATGCAAGTACTAGATATTGTAATATCTTGATACCGATTTTAATAATATTATCGGGATTAAAATGCAGAGAGTATTGTACGGTCGGGCGTGCTCGACTGTACTTTTCTTTCTTGTTTAAATATTAGATATCCGTTTTTAGAGTTAATTGGGTTGATTTCCAAACTTTTTACCTTTTATTGGCCATAAAAAGTAAAGTAGCATGAGTGTTATAATTATAGTTGTTAAATTATGAGGAGTTGTCATCGTGATTCGGGCTATTAATTGATCTGTAATTATCGTATTTACTTTCGGTAGTTTCTTTCTTTCTTTTATATTTTGATTTATAGTGTGTTATTTTTCTACCTCTGTTAACTTCTTCATAATGCTAATCATCTATTTGTGTTCTGTTACCTGTTTGTTTAAATGGATTTGTGGATTTAGATCTTACTAAACGTGATCCCCTATACCTTGTATCTACTTTGAATTCGGTTCTTTTTTTTTTTTTAAGTCTGTCTATTTTGCTTTTCTTATTTAGATGTGTATCATACTCAGGGGTTCCTGCGTAAATCAAAGTATCTGCTAGTGTTATACCCGTCGAATTATGTTATGATTTATGATTATAAGTGTAAAGTATTACTACAAATCTAGTTAATTTGTGTTCTTGATTAGTATAAGAATTAACAATTCTTAATTTTTCGTTTCTGATCTTGCTAGTTGTAATGGATATATTTACGTCTTCTGATTTAAACCACATTTTTAGTGCGGAGCACATGAAAGTTGAGGTTATATCTGCCTTTTATTTCAATTGGTTTACCCATCTCATTAATTACTTTAAAAAGCTTCTAACCAATGTCTACCATTAACTTCGCTTAAAGTTGCATATTTGGAATATATGTCTATACAAGATAGAAATTGTTTATTGTCTACAATATAAAAATCAATGAAATATTTTTCTCTGGGACTATGGATTTCTGGAATTAATTCGAAAGCTAATTTAGTGTTTCTATGTTCTGTTTTTGCTATATTACAAACTATGCATTCGTTAATTATATTTTGAATTAAGTTTTGATAATCTGGGTAATAATATTTTTCTTTAAATAATAGTGTCATTTTCTCTAAACCTGGATGTAGTAACTTTTCGTGTGTATTAATAACGTATTCTTGAATTCGGCATACGTTGGAGGTCTGTTAGTTTTTTAATTGATCTCATTACTTTTGTAATGTTATTACAAATTATTTCAACGAAAGCATTCTTGAATTTCATTGCTGAAATTGATAACACTTTTCTTTGTGTGTCATTTCGAAATAATATTCGTTTTATAAAAGTAATTAGTGATGTTTACGTTATTTGAGTTATTTTTTACAAATTCTATTTGTCTTTTAAAATAATTGATTAGTCTTTTTGTGAGTGCAATGTAATATTGGTAATATACTTGGACGCTGTGGATTGTTGCTGCTGTTCCATCGGAAGTTTCTCCTAACAAATTTTCTTCAATTTTAATTCTGGATAAAGCATCTGCTACATAGTTCTCTTTACCTGGTACATATTTAATCGGAAATATTTGGTTGACATAACGATTGCTAAAAGTTCTTTTTCAATTGCTGCATAATTAATTTCATGTTCGTTTAGCGTTCTACTTGCGAAACAAATTGGTTTTTGATTTTGAAAGAGAACAGGGGTTTTAGACCCCGTACTCTAAAAAAAAGTAGAGTGGTCTATTAGGTTTGTCAGAAGCGAAATGTGCGTAACAGGCAGAAGGAGGCTTGGCCGACACCAGAAAGTATATATATTCTTGATCAGCATCAACAGCCGAGTCGATATAGCAATGTCTGTCTGTCCGTCTGTCTGTCCGTCCGTCGGTCCGTCCGTCCGTATGAACACCTGGATCTTTTAAACTACAAAAGCTAGAGCCACCAAATTTATAATGAAAGTCCGTTATTAAGTTAGGCAGGTTAATTTTATTTCAAATTTTTGCCACGCCCCTTACCGCCCCCGCAACGAGTAAAAAACGAAACACACCTCGAAAAAAAATGTAGTTTTAGGCCAATAACTCAGTAACTATGGCAGTTAGGAACACCATTGGCTTGAACACTATTTTCGGAGAGGTTATCTATTTTTGATTGTAATTCTTCTTTGTCTTCTTGATCCAAAGTTCCGAAAAGTTTTTTATGAAATGTTCCCATGAAATTTACGAGTCCTCTTTTATTTCGTTTTACTAGTCTTATGCCGTTCATTTCTCTGTCCAGTTTTTTGGTAAGTACTGTATTTTTACTAATGGTTCAAATTCTTTTGTTTGTTCCATTAGATTATTATGAGTTTCTTCGGTTTTTGTTAAATAATGATATTCGTGTTTTATGGGTAAAGTGATTGTTCCTTTTTATACTCTCTGCAAGAGTATATTGGGTTTGTGCAAAGTATGTAACAGGCAGAAGGAGGCGTGGCAGACCCCATAAAGTATATATATTATTGATCAGCATCACAAGCCGAGTCGATATAGCCATGTCCGTCTGTCCGTCCTTATGAACAAACAGATTTCAGAGATGGTAAGAGCTACAAGTTCGAGCTTGGTGTCAATCGATCACATATTTAGTCAGTCAATACAAGAATCTTTTTTTTTTTCAATGCCACGCCCCATTCGCCCCACAAAAAAGCAAAAAAACTAGACACACCTCGAAAAAAATAGTGGCTTTCGACGAATATCTCAGTAACCATGGTACCTAGGATCACCAATTATGGTATGGAGGTTCCTAGTGACAGCGTAAATGCATTGGAATTTAAAATTTTGGACTGCCACTCCCCTTTTTCCCACAATACATAAAAATAATTCCCAACTTTCGTTCCGTTTTAGGCGTTTGTTCATATAGTACAGCATAGTAATTGTATAATTCAAGTGGAGGCTAACTATATAAAACTATTCCTGAAAGGTGCATTAAAATCGGACTATAAACAAGAAAACTGGAAGCGTTACAATATTGATAATTGAACGCAATATCAATTGAACGAAACATACAAGCTTGATCAAACGTTTTCTCTGCTTGTGTGGCGGCAGCGCAGTCGGCAGTCGCTGGCCGCGCCGAATACACACATACATACATGTATGAATACATATAATGTCAAACGTATATGTATTCGCATACAAACAAACAGATGTATGTGTGATTCTGCTTAGATTGTTTTTGTTTCAATGTGATTTAATGCAAGTACTAGATATTGTAATATCTTGATACCGATTTTAATAATATTATCGGGATTAAAATGCAGAGAGTATTGTACGGTCGGGCGTGCTCGACTGTACTTTTCTTTCTTGTTTAAATATTAGATATCCGTTTTTAGAGTTAATTGGGTTGATTTCCAAACTTTTACCTTTTATTGACCATAAAAAGTAAAGTAGCATGAGTGTTATAATTATAGTTGTTAAATTATGAGGGAGTTGTCATCGTGATTCGGGCTATTAATTGATCTGTAATTATCGTATTTACTTTCGGTAGTTTCTTTCTTTTCTTTTATATTTTAATTTATAGTGTGTTATTTTTCTACCTCTGTTAACTTCTTCATAATGCTAATCATCTATTTGTGTTCTGTTACCTGTTTGTTTAAATGGATTTGTGGATTTAGATCTTACTAAACGTGATCCCCTATACCTTGTATCTACTTTGAATTCGGTTCTTTTTTTTTTTTTTTTAAGTCTGTCTATTTTGCTTTTCTTATTTAGATGTGTATCATACTCAGGGGTTCCTGCGTAAATAAAAATATCTGCTAGTGTTATACCCGTCGAATTATGTTATGATTTATGATTATAAGTGTAAAGTATTACTACAAATCTAGTTAATTTGTTTTCTTGATTAGTATAAGAATTAACAATTCTTAATTTTTCGTTTCTGATCTTGCTAGTTGTAATGGATATATTTACGTCTTCTGATTTAAACCACATTTTTAGTGCGGAGCACATGAAAGTTGAGGTTATATCTGCCTTTATTTCAATTGGTTTACCCATCTCATTAATTACTTTAAAAAGCTTCTAACCAATGTCTACCATTAACTTCGCTTAAAGTTGCATATTTGGAATATATGTCTATACAAGATAGAAATTGTTTATTGTCTACAATATAAAAATCAATGAAATGTTATTCTCTGGGACTATGGATTTCAGGAATTAATTCAAAAGCTAATTTAGTGTTTCTATGTTCTGTTTTTGCTATATTACAAACTATGCATTCGTTAATTATATTTTGAATTAAGTTTTGATAATCTGGGTAATAATATTTTTCTTTAAATAATAGTGTCATTTTCTCTATACCTGGATGTAGTAACTTTTCGTGTGTATTAATAACGTATTCTTTGAATTCGGCATACGTTTGGAGGTCTGTTATTTTTTTAGTTGATCTCATTACTTTTGTAATGTTATTACAAATTATTTCAACGAAAGCATTCTTGAATTTCATTGCTGAAATTGATAACACTTTTCGTTGTGTGTCATTTCGAAATAACATTCGTTTTATAAAAGTAATTAGTGATGTTTACGTTATTTGAGTTATTTTTTACAAATTCTATTTGTCTTTTAAAATAATTGATTAGTCTTTTTGTGAGTGCAATGTAATATTGGTAATATACTTGGACGCTGTGGATTGTTGCTGCTGTTCCATCGGAAGTTTCTCCTAACAAATTTTCTTCAATTTTAATTCTGGATAAAGCATCTGCTACATAGTTCTCTTTACCTGGTACATATTTAATCGGAAATATTTGGTTGACATAACGATTGCTAAAAGTTCTTTTTCAATTGCTGCATAATTAATTTCATGTTCGTTTAGCGTTCTACTTGCGAAACAAATTGGTTTTTGATTTTGAAAGAGAACAGGGGTTTTAGACCCCGTACTCTAAAAAAGAGTAGAGTGGTCTATTAGGTTTGTCAGAAGCGAAATGTGCGTAACAGGCAGAAGGAGGCTTGGCCGACACCAGAAAGTATATATATTCTTGATCAGCATCAACAGCCGAGTCGATATAGCAATGTCCGTCTGTCCGTCTGTCTGTCCGTCCGTCCGTATGAACACCTGGATCTTTTAAACTACAAAAGCTAGAGCCACCAAATTTATAATGAAAGTCCGTTATTAAGTTAGGCAGGTTAAGTTTATTTCAAATTTTTGCCACGCCCCTTACCGCCCCCGCAACGAGTAAAAAACGAGACACACCTCGATTAAAATGTAGTTTTAGGCCAATAACTCAGTAACTATGGCAGTTAGGAACACCATTTCTGGAAAGCAGGTTGCTAGAGACAGCTTTAATGCAATGTCATTCAAAATTTTGAGCTGCAACGCCCTCTTTTCTCATATGAGCTAAAAAAATTTGAAAATTCAAACCAGGATTTAAGGCATTTATTCAAATAGTACAGTGTTTGCAATTAATTATTCGAAGAGAGGAATATCGTTTCAAACTATCCTCCAAGCAGCGTTAAAATCCGTCAATTAACAAGAAAACTACAAAGTTATAAAGTTGATATAACTTAGCTGAAATTTCGCCGCCTGTGTGACGTCAGCCCTGCTCGCAGACGCTGCGACGCTGCCATACATATGTGCATACACATAATTTCAAACGAGTGTGTACTTGTATGTATAACATGTAAATGCGAATAAGCGGAACATGCTTGAAAGTGGCGCGTGGTGCGAATGGTAGAGTTGCGGCGTGATGTGAAATCGTTGCCTGAGGGTCGTAGGTTCGAATGCTGGCAATGCAATGCAATATACATAAAATATTTAATTTTTAAATTTCGTTATCAAATTTTAATTCAAATTAAATAAACTGTAGCCTTTCTTACTTGTTCGAAATCCGGATAAACTAATATTGGATCGGATGTTATAAGTACTTTTCATTTTTCAAAAGCAGAAATGCAGAAAGAGATTATCGGCTGTGCCAGTCGTGTTTTTTTGCGCTCCGTCTATTTTAATTATTTCTGTCTTAATTTGTGTTTTTATACTCTCTGCAATTGGGTTTGTGCAAAGTATGTAACAGGCAGAGGATGCGTGGCAGACCCTATAAAGTATATATATTCTTGATCAGCGTCACAAGCCGAGTCGATATAGCCATGTCCGTCTGTCTGTCCGTCTGTCTGTCTGTCTGTCTGTCTGTGTGTCTGTCCGTATGAACAAACAGATTTCAGAGATGGTAAGAGCTACAAGTTCGAGCTTGATGTCAATCGATCACATATTTAGTCAGTCAATACAAGAATCTTTTTTTTTTCGATGCCACGTCCCATTTGCCCACAATGAGCAAAAAACTAGACACACCTCGGAAAAAGTCGGTGTTTCCGGAGAATATTTCAGTAACTATGGCACCTAGGATCACCTTGCCTTTCTTACTTGTTGTTATTAAATTTAAATAATTATAATATGTAACATGCTTAAAATCAATGTTCACTTATTCTATATTTACATATTTATATCTACATTCTTAATTTTAGTTTTATTATCAAATTTCTGCTTCGCCAGCCGACCTTTCTGAACGAGAAAGCTGTTCCTTATAGTTGTTATACGTTTGTTGGTCCAGCCTTCCGTTTTATTAGCATCTGTTGATTAAACATTATTAATTTTTTGTCATTAAAAACAAAATTAACATTATTTATACATACCAAATATTTCCTTTAAGATCACGTCCACACACCACAATGAAATCAAAAAAGTGACGCGTCGCGGCGGGTAAAACGTTTACCAAAATTCATCACACATATGCAAATATACACTTGTATTTACACACATTAACACTATAAATACAAAAGGAATAGGCATAGACAAAAACACAAACGAAAGAGGTACGCGAGCCACACAATAAACGGTAAATTCCAAAACGAAATTACGCAGTCGCAAGGACGAAACGAAAGACGAAAATCGTTTGTGGATTAGAGGGGAAGGGGCATTCAAAAACGAAGTTCACAACAACTCGGTTCTTTCGTACGAGTAGTCGTTTTTATTTAATCCATTACAAATGCGTTGCAAAAAAATTCCGCAGGTAATGGTCTCGTACGTAATGAATTAATTCGACCGACCTCATTTAGCTCGTCGCCACTGGGCTTTTGCTGCCTTCATTTATATTTTCTGTTGAGCTATTTTCGTTGAGCTCTTTGTATGTCGCTCTTTCAGTGAGCAGTGCGTAAAGAGCGGAACGAGAAACGGTCGCACAATGAGACTCAGCAAAAGACCGATTGACCGAAAAACTCAAAGCAAATACGGTCTTCAAATTTATTTTCGTTGTTGTAAAGAAGAAATAATATAATTTGTTTAACAAAGCAATTTAAATTTATATTTAAATTTAATTTAATTTTTTTATTTTATTTTATTTATTTAAATTTAAATTTATATTTAAATTAATATACAATGTATTACGTCTGCAAAACAGACGCTTACCGATTTGCTTGCCTATGCGTGTAAATGTATACCAATAATGCTCAAAAGACTTTTTGCTCCACTGAGCAACCAGAACAAAACTCAATAGAAAAAAGCGGTTTCGCTCCGAGCGCGAGCAAGCTCATTTAAGAACCGATAAATCGGTTGCTCGCTGAGTCTTTTCGTAAAGAGTAAGAAAAAAACACCTTTTTGCAGACAACAAAAAACGGCCAACAGTTATTTGCGAGCTATGGTTTTAATACAAGTACTAGATATTGTAATATCTTGATACCGATTTTAATAATTTAACCGGGAAAAAAATGCAGAAAGTATTATACGGTTGAGCGTGCTCGGCTGTACTTTTCTTTCTTGTTAAATTTCAAATTGTTGAAAATTTGATTTGTGCAAAGTGTTCCCAAAATCTGGTTTGTGCAAAGTTATATTTGGTGTGCATTGTAGTAAAATATTAACATATTTTTATTAATACAACATCTCAGCTCGGTTTTTGTTTGTGCCCGTTTTTGCTGTGACCTTTGCTCCATTTTCGTTGCTCTGCTGAGCAATATATAAGTTGTGTGTTTGTTCGCTTTTCTTTCTCACTTGCGCTTGATCCACGCTCCTTTTGATTAACTGTTTTTCGTAACAATTGTCTTGCATTCTTGCAAATTCTGTTTTCGAGCTTATTTGTTTACATCTAAGGTATTTTGTGCACTCTTATTTCTTTTCTCGTTGTCACTCTATTTGCTGAGTTATTTTTGAGTGAAATGGCATGCTCCAAAAACAATTGCAATTACGGTCCATCTCGTGACAGTGACCAACCAACCAAATTATGTGCACTGTTGGCTGTGTGACAACATTATGCATATAAAATGTGCTGGTCTTACTGGGCGTGAATTCGAAAAATTCATATCCTCAGCCAAAGTAGGCAGTGGTGGATTACGATGGTCATGTCCAGTTTGTATTGAGCTGCAATGTGATTTTTCACGTATGTATAATACTGTGAAAAAACAATTCCTTAAGTTGCGCTCACTCGCTAAGAAGCTAAACACTGATTTTGATATTAGTGCGGACTTGCTTAGCAATTATAAGTTTGAGACCCCACTTGACAAGGTGTGTTCTCAACAACAACTTACATTGCCTGTTCCGCCTGGTTCACTCCTTACCTCACCTGTGCATAATGGGCCTCCCCTTTTATCCTTTTCTCCCTCTCCCCGTAACTCTTCACCCCCTCCTTCCTATATTCGTCCTGCAACATCTCCTGCACCTGATCAACCCACATGTGCCAATGTTGCTGCCTGTCCCCCCTGTAACCGATCCATCACCCATTACTATAAAATCAGTGGCTGTTAATGGAGTTGCGGCTAAGGGTAAAAACTCTAAAAGTCCCCCTAACCGACGTAACAGTCGATCTACTGCCACCCCCGCAGTCGCCCCTTCACCCCCTAATATCACTGTTGAACCTGGCATTACGCCTAATGTTGCAAATGTTGCAACTCCCATAATTGTTCAGCCTCCTCTGCTTACCGTCGTGGCTCCACGCAAGCAGATATTTATATCTAGGCTTTCCGCAGACACGACTATCGAGTCTGTGGCTGCATATATCGCTACCAAAACTCCTGGCAGCGTTAGTATGTCTAAATTTAATTTCGCTGAGCCTAGAGAGATCTCCTCTTTTAAGATTAGTGTATCCCCTGAATTGTTTCCTGCCATTTGTGATCCAAAGTTTTGGCCTCGTCATATGATTGTTCACGAGTTTAAACAAAAGATTAGAACTCGTTCAACTCCTATCTCCCTTCCGACTATTGGTCCATCTCAATCGGCCCCAGCAATAGTCTCAAAAAACTAGACTCTGACCAACTTTTCATTCTATATCAGAATGTAAGGGGTTTGGGGTCTAAATTAAAACAATTACATAAGAATAGTTTCTCTTTTGATTCTGACATTTTTGCATTTTCAGAGACTTGGCTTAATTCTAGCATATCCGATAATGAAATAATTTCATCAAATTATAATTTATTTAGGCGCGATCGTCCTAATCGACGTAGTGGTGGAGTCCTTATTTCAGTAAAATCCAGCCTTAATGCTGAAATAATAGATGTTTCACCACTAGATGAAATTGAAGTTGTTGCCGTTAAGGTTTCTTTTTCGTCATTTGCGCTTTATGTAACTTGTTCCTATATTCCTCCATCGTCTGAAACGTCGATTATTTGCAACATTTCAATTTCATTAAAGAAACACTTAGTCACATTCGTGATCATGATTTCTTTGTGACACTTGGTGATTTTAACTTGCCAAACGTTTCCTGGACGTGTTTTGACAAGTTTAATTACATTCCCACACCTAATAATGACTTTTTAGATGGTTTGATTGATCTTCCTCTTTTTCAAGTCAATCATATATCTAATCGTCTAAACAGAATGCTGGATCTCATCTTCGTAAATGATTCATCCAGTGCCGTTGTCACTAGATCTTCTCCTGTAGTTGTACCTGAAGATTCTTTTCATCCCACTCTTGAACTATCCTTGACTATTCCTAACTTAACCCATTTAGCTCCTTCTTTCTCTTCCAAGTCGCGCCGTTGCTTCCGCAAAGGAAATTATTCTTTGCTAAATCAACTTATTCTTGCTACCGACTGGCTATACTATACAGCACGAATGATACTAACACAGATGCTGAGTATTTTTACAACATTTTAAACTCGATCTTTGATGTCTGCATTCCATTCTGTGTTGTAAAGTCCGTTCTAAAACCACCTTGGTTTTCACCAAGACCTTCCTTTAAAAAAAAAAAAATCTAAATTTTTTTAAAAAGTTTAAGCAGACAGGTTCTATCTTAGACTTTTTAAATTATTCTAAATTAAAAGCTGCCTTTACCCTTCTCAATTCTCAATGCTATGAAAGTTATCTCGTTCGCTGCAAGAATCAATTTGCGCGTGATCCTAAACAATTATTAAAATTTGTTAATTCTAAACGTAAATCTAGTACCTTACACAATTCCTTCTTTTTCAATTCCTGTAAAGTAATCGATGACTCGGCTGCTTCAGATCTCTTTGCTACCTTTTTTCAATCAACTTACACCTCTAGTTTGCCTACTAACTTCTCTTACCCCTATAATCTCCCATCCACTAACTCTGTTTTCTTACCTCACATTACTGATAGTTACATGCTTTCCTCAATTAACACCCTAAAACCTTCCTTCTCTCCTGGGCCTGACAGCATTCCAAGTTGTATGCTCAAGGATTGCTGTTTTTCCATAATAAAACCTCTCCTAGTTCTTTTTAAACTTTCTTTAGAATCCTCTGTTTTTCCTAATTTATTGAAAGAATCTTACCTTATCCCACTGCATAAAAAAGGATGTAAGTCGGATATATCCGACTACAGGGGAATTGCGATTGTCCGCAATCCCTAAGCTCTTCGAAAAGATAATTACTTCGACTTTGCAACATCTCTGCAAGTCGATTATCTCCCCTGCCCAACACGGATTCGTTAAGAGCCAGTTCACCTCGACCAATCTATTGGAATTTACCTCTTTTATAAATGAGGCATTCCTTAATAGAATGCAAACTGATGTCATATATACTGACTTTGGCAAAGCATTTGACTCTGTGAATCATAACGTCCTTTTACACAAACTTAGTATTTTAGGCTTCCCACCTTCCATTCTTCTATGGATATCTTCATATCTAACAGGTAGGACCCAAAGGGTTATGCTTAGATCAGCCAAATCTAAATCTGTTTTTGTTACTTCTGGAGTTCCCCAGGGTAGTCACCTAGGACCTTTACTCTTTAATCTTTTTATAAGCGGCCTTCCCTGTTCGCTATCCCATTGTCGCATACTTATGTATGCAGATGATGTGAAATTATTATTATCTTATAAGAACCCTTTGGATCATCACTTGCACCTCAATTTCTTTAAATGACTGTTTATGACTTTTATCAGGGTTACTCCTTACATAGCCAATTATATCGACAATGTACCCTTAAAACGCATACTATTTGTTGAAGATCTTGGTGTTCTCTTTGATAATAAATTAAGTTTCACACATCATATCTCCACAATTGTTAATAAAGCAAAGGGCACTCTTGGATTTATTAAAAGCTGGTCTAAGGAATTTAATGATCCCTTCCTCACTAAACTTCTTTATACATCCCTTGTCCGGCCCGGCGCTAATAAAATCATAGTATTTCTACTCACCGGTTGAATATATTCTAACTACTTGTTCTCCCTCTATTTTTTTTTTTTTTCTCTCTATTTTTTGCGCTCCGCGCGAAAATTTTTTACCAAGCGAACAGAGTTAACTCTACGAAAATGAATCTAATTTCACTCCGCTTTTTATTTTCTGTTGATAAATACAAAGGTAATCCTGATCCTAACCGCTAGGGGTGGGTAACACTAGTTACTGTATACAAGTACTGTATAGGTGCAGCCCACCTGCAAAAGGGTGAAGTTTTACAAGCAGCCATACAGCTCGAATATCTGAGGACAAAACAAGTGTGCCAGTACCGAACATTTTCAATTGAGTCCGCTGTCAATCGTTGTTAACACATTTTAATGCCTTTCTTCACGAAGGTCAGCTGTATGCTCCTTGTATATGTCAGTCCCTTTTCTTTATCACTCATAAGTGTTCTAGGGTTAATGAGCATTTCCAAGTATTTCAATGAGTTTATTGCCGGTTACACCAAAGCCGGCGCTACAAACCAGATTTCCTGGGTGCCTATATTCTAACTACTTTAAGGCATTAGCTGAGGCTAAGGCAATTATTATTCGGTTGATTAAATCTCCTTCTCTTAAAAACGGAGTCTAAACATGTCTGAACATGTTGAATGTGTTACAGGTGTCTTCTGTTCAACCCCAAAATTAATTCTATATCCATATCATTGATTTTATGACTACTGTCACTTTTAACTACTTTTCCTTTTTTAACACTGAATACTAATTACGTTTCTTTTGCTCAAATCAGTTTCTTTTATAAACCGTATGCCCCATGTCATTGATTTTATTACTACTGTCACATTTAATGTGTAATCTTTAATCTACAGAGAATACCAATCAAATTGATTTTGTAAGGATCCGCTCACCCCCATCCTTCAGTTGATGGACACGGCTGAACATGTTGAAGAAAGAATTAGTTTAGTATGCTTTGTGTCTACTATCCTTTTAGCCCCATCACCAAAAATTAGATACCGATAGGCTCAACAGATACCTCTTGTCGGTGATTTAATTTCTCCGAACATTTTCTCAAAGGTTCTTTTAATGTATGTCACCTGCATAACAATTAAATACTAGGGTCAACCAATAATGATTTTCGGATACCTCTGAAAAACAATCCTGATAGAACTTGTTGATGATCCAATGGTATACAGCGTACCTACACCAAAGAAATACTCAGTATTACAACTTTTAGTTATTTTCATTTATACTTTACTTTGCTTTCTTGTTGCTAAAGTTATGCTTAGAAAGAACATGTTTTTTAAACCGGATTTTGTAACGTATAGTTTTTTATATGAACATAATTTACAAGGAAATTTATATTTTCGTTTTTCAAAACTAAAGTTGTGTTTCTTGAGAATGTGTTTCTTGAATCCACATTTACTTTGAAATTTTTTTAAACTGGTACATAAACTACAATAGTACTGAGCCATCTTGCTTACAGTGGCTTACTGAACCCCTGTATAAGACAAAGAAGGATTATATTTATTTAAAAATCAGGTTTTAAGGGATAGCCACACAAGTAAGAAAAGGATGAATAATAATAGAATGAGAGCATAATGGAATCCAATGATTTGATTGGATACTGCATTAGGCCCCATTTGCTGTTTCATTCTAATTGGTTATTGAATCGCGTATAAATTCCCATAAAAAGCGGACGTATACCATTATATTCTTTAGTTCTTACAGTTTTCAGTCTAAGTGAACATTAAAGAGTTTGAAAATAAATATTAAGATGGTATGTATTAGTAACATATAATCATTTATAACTAAATAACGTTTACATTCTCAGGCTTTCTTCGATTCAATAAATGATGTAACAGGCCATGTAGGACAAGGATATACAAAAACTGAGAGCCTCACGATTGGTTATGAGTATACTATAACAGATTGTCAACTTAAGAAAACAGTCTACGGAGAGAAAATTGCTCTTTACATAACTGACGCTGACGCTAAACCCCTTTGGATTTTTTTACCTAAGGCATTTGTGAGGATTTTTCCCACTAAAACTCCATACAAGAAGTTAAAGGACAACAATATTACTCATATAGTTTACAATGGGACGAAAAAAGACAGCTATAATACCCCCCATTTTCAATTTATATGTAAAAGTATATAATGAAATTTAATATAAAAACTCCTAATATTTCCCAACAAACCTCAGTTTCAAAACAACACTAAAGCAAGTAAAATGTTTTCAAAGCAAATTGAAATATTTTTAATTCAGTTCGAAGATATGATTTTCCATGAGCACATGGAACGTCTGAAACAATTAAAGGCTCTTTTAAGCGACCTCGAACAACAGCAGGAAGTCAAATCTCGATTTGGAACGCATTTTGACTCGTGCGTATGGTCGAACGATGACGCCGAAGAAGGTCCAGACACCTGTCGCTGTTGTTTCTTTTCAAGTTATAAAGCAGAAGCTGTAAAGCTGATGATGAATTACTATAGGTTAAGAGATCGAATGTACTCAAATAAAAAACAATAACAATATGTAAATTATTTTGTTTTATTTATTTTTTTTTAAATAATTTCAGAACAAGCTTATCATTAAAAATATAATCATTTTTCTTAAAGACATTTAAAAAACATTTTGTTGATTGTTTTTTACTCTTATAAATACTAAATAGGATGCAATAATGTCCGCAGGTATTTGAAAAGAAACCCTGAACTTGTTGTTTATTATACGTAAACCTTTTGGAATTATTTTTTAACAGCCTTAAAAAATATTTGTTTTGAGGACATTGTCCGTATGAATCAAAAAACTCTGCATTTGCAGCATTTTTAAAATAAAATGCTACCCAGTGTGAACCAGGTTTGTCAGATGAGTCTGTATTCGCAATTATTATTGTAGGATATGTACGTATTTTAATAGGTAATTTATCTGCAGCGAACACACCTTTAAATATATGTTTGGTGCTGCGCTTACTAAGCATAAGTTTTTCAATTTGTATTGTATTCATTTTTAAAGTATAACTCGAATATTTCTATTTTTATCAATATCAATCATGGAATCGTATTCACAGTATACAAGACACGTGACTGCTTCGGTTATAGATTCAGCAAATCGACCCTCAATACGAATTGTTCCTTGATTAATTAAATTTGAACATACGGAAGAATTCGAATGATCTGCAGTTAAGTCAAACGCTAATATAAAACAGTTCTTATCAAACATTTCCTTAGTGATTTGCAAACCCCTATCAAAATGCTTTATACCATTAGCTCTAAATAGCATATTATATCCACGAGAGCTCTGAATGTTTTCGGGATTTGTAAAATCAAACTCTAGCGCTTGAGACGGTACTTGTACTCCATTAACTAAAAAATTGAAACGCTGAATTTTAAAATGTTCAAAGTTATATGGATCCAGTGCCCTATTGCCTGAGTATGCTCGGTTTTTAACCATGCAAAATGCGATTAAATTAGGTAATTGTCCAATTACAGCATTGTCAATTGAAAGTGTATTGTTTCCTGGATATAGAGTAAAAGATTTAACTTCAACTTTATTATATGGATATAAAGCGTTTTTAGATTGTAATACCCGATGATGTGCTAACAAAATACTTGGATTGACTATGACATGATTCATAAAGAGTTGTGCCTCTAAAACTTTTAAACTTGATTCAGTTTGATTCTCCATCAAATAAAATGCTGTTTTTTCAATATTAAATGTTACTCTTAAATCAACATTATTTATTAGAAGCTTAGGTTGATTAAAAATATCTCCATGTACTTTTCCAAAGAGCTCAACCTTGTTGCTTTTTTTGAATATGTTTTTTACTGGTATAGTTTCGTCAACATAACATTTAATAAAACTTGCAAAAAATCCCTGGGTTGCCAAATGGCTTTCACTAGCATCACTTCCATAATTTAAAATAGTTTGTAAATAAGACCTATAGTGGTAATTATTGTCGTTCTGAGAAACTAATGTATTATTTAAATATACTGAAGAACTTCTAAAAATTGAGTGTAAAATATTGTTTACAACACTAACAGCATCATTTGTTACATTGTTGTTGTCCTGACCCTTTAGCTGTACTACTAATCTTAAATATACGCTTGACAAATCTCTGTATGATTCGCCATTTCCCAAACATACAAATTCAATTGAGCTGGCTCCATCCAACGATGCTATAGGATTGTATGTTACTTCTTCAGTGCGTAAAATACTGCTTTGGGTCGGATGTGGCTCAAACAAATCCAGTTCACTTTTCATGCATTCAATGTGGTTGGTCATCGTTTTGTTGAAAAAATATCTGCGATTTTCTTAGATAGTTTTTTTGACTTAGATCGTTTTTTAATCTTTTTCTTTGTATGCACACTTGAATGTTTAGATTTATAATGAGCTCTTCTCGAAGTAAAACGCTTCCTTTTATTCTTTCTTCCTGAGCCTCCCTGAGTCATTTTATTTATTACTTTATTAGATAGATTTTGGAGTGCAATTTTGCTTTGTTCTTGGATAATATTCTGTAGAGGTTTTCGTCCCAAATCATTTATGACTGCTTTCCCTGATTCAAATGCTTGATTTTTAACGGCGTTTAGGCCACTTAAAAAAGTGGCTTAATGTACTTAAAAAGTCCACTAAAAAGTTTCCAATACCCCTTCCTTGCTGTACTATTCGAGGGGATGCATAAAGGGAACCAATGTGATTTAATCCTCCTCCACTTTGGCTTAGATAATACTCTTGGTAAAGTTTCTCCATGCCGGTTAATATGTTTATGAAAAATATATTAACTTAATTGCAATATTTATAGCATACAACGTTTCTGTCTAAAATGCAACGTTATGCATATGGGAATGGCAGAAGGTTTAAAGGGAACCTTATATCCTCTTGAGTCAGATATTAAAATTGATATGTCTCTTATTTCACAATTCTCAACGGGTTAGTACTCAATATTTTTTGAATTGAATCATTTTCGAAACTCCATTATGCATAAGAACTTTTAATAAGCGTTCTTTTGTCTCCAACGCATCAAGGCTTTTATTATGTCAGTGTAAACAAATATTATACCCTTTGACATACTTTGTATTGACTGTTTCTTATCCATTACTTACATGATGGGGAAAATCACTTTAGGTTAATCAAATCTTCACCTCTATTATTTGATATTAACTTTTGATATTCGTTTGGATGCATTAAAATAACTTTAATTAAACTACTTTTAGAGTTATGCATTTCTTAAAATTTTTCCAAATACTCCGGCCAATAATGATGAAATTAGAATTGGAAGAAATCCGCCTTTCTTGAACAAGAACTTTCCTCGTTGATTTTATGGTTCGCTTTGAAGATGAAATTTTACGCAATACATTTTTATACCGTTTAAGTAGGGTAAGATGTTTGGTTGTAAGTTGATGATTGCCTTGTAATGTATTTAATACAATCTAAATTTAACCATATCATCATCACTATTGATTATAAAAGCTTTTCATAACTTGTTGCTAGCTCTTTTCAGAACATTTAATAAATAAGTTTGTTCGCACAGTCAACCGATCTTAGACTCTTTTTGTAAACCATTTTCGTTGCAATAACAAATTGAGTATGTTGAATTAAAAATATTTGAACGAAAACGTAAAAGATCGTTTATCCTTTGGGTAAGACAATTAACAAGTAACCATGAGGTTCTTCAGTTACTTCTTTATATATGCGGATCAATTCACTAGGATCTTCAAGATAAATTTGTTAAGCCAAACAATGAAATTGAAGTTTATCTCTAGGGTTTTTAAAAACGACAATGTACTTTGTATTTAACGACTATATCTCTAGTATCGTTATGCTTTATGAAATATATTCTGATGTTATTTTAAATACAGAAAAGTCGATAAACAGTGCTATAGTTACTTTAAACCAGAATGGTAACAAAATTGAGTTTGACAGCGAATATTGGCGTGCGCTTTTACGACTTGGTATTTTTTTGTGCTTTAACACAATATTTAAAAAACAAATAACAAATATCAATTATAAACATATTATACCTAAGTGTGCCCAAATGAATAAATATGAAATACGACTTACAGATTTTGAAGCATCGTATGAGTCTGACGTTGAGGCTGATTTAAATCGTTTATGTTTTGAGATTTCAAAGAAGATGCGAAAAGAAATAAAAAACGATGTAATTCAATATAAACAGTTTGTATTATCTAGACCTTCAGGATCGTAATAATAAACATAATGAGTAACTTACAGGTTGTAGCAGAAATTCATAAGCAGGCTAGAAAAAATTTTAGAAGGCGTAATTTCGTACAAAACGGAATAAATGATACTAGGCAAATAGATTTAGTTGAAATGATTCCATTTCATAATCAAAATTGAGGTTACCGATATCTACTGACAGTGATTGAAACTTTCTCAAAATATTCATATGCAGATATAGTTTCAGAAATCAAAAAAGTGTTTGAAACTGCAAAGAAAATACCTTAAAATATTCAGAGTGATCAGGGTAAAGAATTTTTTATTAAGGAATTTCTTCAACTAATGAAAAATTGGATATAAATCATTATCACACTTATACAATTTAAAAGCATCAATTTGTGAACGATTTAATAGAACCCTTAAGAATTTAATGTGGAAAATGTTTAGCTACCATGGCAATTACATTTGGGTGACCAAGTTGCAGCAATTACTAAAAACTTACAACAATACATATCATCGTACTATAAAAATGAAACCTAGTGAAGTAGACAAAAAGAATGAAAAATTTATTTTAAAGTCCGTGTACAATTATCCTAAAATTTTTCCAAAACACAAATACTCTGTTAACGATTTTGTTCGAATAAGTAAATACAAAGGTGTTTTTGCTAAAGGATATGAACCAAATTGGACAACTGAAATATTTAGAATTATAAAAATTCAATCAACAGATCCAGTCACCTATTTACTAAAAGATTATAAAAATGAACACATAAAAGGCTCATTTTATGAAGAAGAACTTCAACGAGTTAAAGATAAAAACGCATACTTGATTGAAAAGTGGTTAGGCTTTGATGAGTCACATAATTCCTGGATTAATAAAAAAGATATAATTAAATAAAAGACTTTTTTTATTTTTATTTTTGATTTATTTAGAAGATAGTATATTTTTTAAGTATACATATTTACAAGCACTAAATATATTTACAAGTGTTATAAATTAAGACTTATCTTTGAATAAAATGTTTTATATATTTTACAAATTTTCATTGTTCAAACTTATTTTATAATGCCCCCAAGCCAATGTGTTTATTGAATTTGATGTAACATATCTTTTATCATCTTTATAATTTAATGAAATTTTGTTAACAATTTCTGTAAACAGCTCATGCCCTCTACTTCTTATTACTCTCTGTTCACCATAATAAGTTTTACGTTTTCGAATACATTCAATATAGTCAGAGTGACAGAGTTTTTTAGCAACGCTTTCTTTGACACCTTTAATTTTCTTAATTTCTTTGTCCGCGGTCCCTTCACAGTTTTCTACCTTGTAGGAATAAGCCTTTGCTTTTAAGCCTGCAAAAGATTTCATAATCTTTCCTGCATTTTCATCTTTAAATAAACCTAACTCTTTGTTGTTTGCTGGAATTATGTTAAATGGGTTCGTAGAGCTATAATTGGATGTATCAAAACGTTCTGGATTGGTTTTTATGAGGTTATATACATCTTCAACAGAGGATGTAATAAACGAATCAGTGTCCATATAAATAATCTTAGTCGAGGGACTTTTTATGCTTAAGAAATTATAATAATAATCATACATAAGCCATTTCGATAATTCTAAGACTGTTACTCCTATATAGATTGGTTTATCATAATGAATGAGCGATGTTGTATGCTCAAGTGCTGCTAAGTCATTACCGAAAATGTTCATGCTATGGAAATTGTTCATTGCGACTAACTGTCTGAAGCCAGGAGAATTTTGCTTGGAATGGTAATCAGTAACTAGTCGTATTGAACGTCTTTTCTCTACGTTTTCCATAGTTTTTCCGTAAACAGCATTATTCATTAACTTGAAAAAATTTTTTTGAAACTCATTTTTTGCTGATTTTCTATGAGAATTGTTTAAGTTAATGTAAGGCTCAAGCCAACGTCGTTGCGTAAAAGACAAAACTCTATGAATTTTTAATAACTTTAACCCTTGTTGCATGCAGAGTTGCAATTGCTTTAAATGGATAATATAATTGGTTTTATTATTCAAGTCTGCAATTAATTTAATTTGTTTTCCTCCAGGTGGGACTTTATTTTCTGGACAGAATGGTAGACAATTATGTTTGTCATGAATCTCTTTAGGGTATTGCAAATCTACTTCTAAAATATATCCTACATCATCATCAGCTGAAATGTTTGACAAAGAGAGTTTTGATATCTCTTCTTCAGACAAGAATTTAAAATTTTCTAATGGCAGCACTTGACACATTGCCCACCCATATAAATTGTTTGCATCTATATATGAGAGATAGTTTGTGTCAAGGTTAGGCTTAAAATCTTTTTGATGAGGATTATTTGCAATTGAAATACGTTGACTACATTGTGTCAAACCTCCACGAACAGCTAATTTAAGAAAATTATAGGTGTCAGGATCACTAATCAACTCGAGTTTAACTTTGGTAAACTTGAGCATTGCATCCCAAGAGATGGAAGGAGCCGTTACATAATTAATTGGGTCTAACTTATAAATTTTATAACAGATGGATCTAAAATTTTCAAAAACATCTGCAAGAATAATTACATCACTTTCCAGGTATAGTTTTAAGTAGTCTGACAATGTTTGACACTTAAAACTACCCCAAACCTGTTGTGCAAACTCATAGTTTTTAATGCTACACTCCTCATCGTTTAGCGCGTTATAAAAAAGTTCTCTAGATGGGAGTTGTCTCGCAGCTAGTTTAGAAAAACTATCTAGATAGTCATAAGGGAAAACTCCCTTCCGACGCATTTGTTTAAATTGTATACCTTCAAACTTTCTACTTAAAAGCTTGAAGTCTTCGTCGTTAAGATAGCTGGAAAGTTTTTCTAAACTAGAGTTTAAAAATCTATTAGAGTCAATAAACTGAATATTGTATACATATTTTTTTTCTATTGTGACTTTTTTAGTGATCGATATATATAATTCCTTATTGCAAGGAATTATACTTAAGTCCCCACCAAGCTCGTTAATAAATAAATGTATGTCATATTTAGTTAAGTTATGGAACACAACAGGTATTACTGGAAACCTAAACTTATAAGTTAACTTACATTTCTTATGTATTGGACCCTCATATTTTCCGGTAAAGAAATTAAAGAATTTCTCCTTTTCAGCATCATCGATCACGTCTTCACAGGCCGTACATTTGTTGTATTCCTGTATGCACTCTTCGTCAATGTCCAGCAAATGGTTGGGGGCTTTGAATGCTTTCCAATATTTATTGTAAAGAATTCGTGTTTTTTCGTCAAGGGCTTGACAAAACTTTTTGATGCAATCGACTCCTAATAGCAAAAGTAATGAAAAATAATTAGTATGTATTTTTAAAAAGATTAAAAGCATAATGTTAATTTACCTTTCGTAAGTCCACATTTCGTTTAGCGCGGGACTATATTTATGTGCCACGTAAAACAAAACTGCACAAGCTGTATGTTTTTGAGCCTTTGTAGTTGACGACATTTTTGGGTCATTTCATCAGCGTAAATGGTTACCGGTGGAGAAAGTTTTTTATGCCAGTTTTTGAAGCTGGCATATGAACCCACTTTCGGAAACGTAGATACACCTTTGCCGCAACTTTTGGTGTGCTTTTTACTATTGCAAGTATACCATTGCAAACAGTTATGGCAAAAGTCTCTCGGCGTATGACTCTTTGTAAATTGCGATTTGGCCAATGTAGACATATTTGTGATATAAGCGTAATGCATCATCATTTCAGCCTCATTGTATATACCCAGGAGACTTATATGTTTTTCCCGTAGACTGTCTGCTCCTGATTGTGGGTCCAACAATCACACTTATCGCTTCTGCTTCTCTGCTACAGTCAATTTCTATACATTTATACTAAATTCAGGATTTAGTTTTTCAAAAAGCCTCACCCCGGATTGTTTTTCAGAGTTCACCGGAAATCATCTATTAACCAGAGGAGTTATGTTTGCCATAAAGTTTGATAGAAGAATAATTGAAAAATTTTCAATTGCAATTAAATCACACAGATATGTTTCAACTATAATAACTTTTGGGGATTCTGTTGAAATTAATACAACATTCGTGTTTCTCACATGTTCAGCCGTGTCCATCAGCTGAGGGAAGGGGGTGAGCGGATCCTTACAAAATCAATTTGATTGGTATTCTCTGTAGATTAAAGACAACACATTAAATGTGACAGTAGTAATAAAATCAATGACATGGGGCATACTCAGCATGTGGATCAAGAACTAAATTTGGGGTTGAATCGGAAACACCTGCAAGACATTGAACAAGTTGAAACTTGTTTAGACCCGGTTTATAAAAGAAACTGATTTGAGCAAAAGGAAGGTAATTAGTATTCACTGTTAAAAAAGGAAAAGTAGTTAAAAGTGACAGTAGTCATAAAATCAATGACATGTTGAACAGAAGACACCTGTAACACACTCAACATGTTCAGACATGTTTAGAGAAGGAGATTTAATCAACCGAATAATAATTGCCTTAGCCTCAGCTAATGCCTTAAAGTAGTTAGAATATAGGCACCCAAGAAATCTGGTTTTTAGCGCCGGCTTTGGTGTAACCGGCAATAAACTCATTAAAGAAATAAACCCACAGGCCACCAGACGTGATACTTGCAAATGCTCATTAATCCTTGAACACTTAAGAGTGATAAAGAAAAGGGACTGACATACAAAAGGATCACAACTGACATTCCCTTGCACTCATTAGTGATATCGCGTTCAATTATCAATATTGTAACGCTTCTAGTTTTCTTGTTTATAGTCCGATTTTAATTCACCTTTCAGGAATAGTTTGATATAGTTAGCCTCCACTCGAATTATACAATTACAATGCTGTACTATATGAACAAATGCGTAAAAAGTTGTGAATTATTTTTATGTATTGTGGGGAAAAGGGGCGTGGCAGTCCAAAATCGTAAATGCCAATGCATTTACACTCACGCTAGGAAACTCCTGAATATAATTGGTGATCCTTGGTGCCATGGTTACTGAGATATTCGCCGAAAACAACGATTTTTTCCGAGGTGTGTCTAGTTTTTTGCTCATTGTGGGCGGATGGGGCGTAGCATCGAAAAAAAAAAGATTCTTGTATTGACTGACTAAATATGTGATCGATTGACACCAAGCTCGAACTTGTAGCTCTTACCATCTCTGAAATCTGTTTGTTCATAAGGAGGGACAGACAGACATACGGACAGACGGACATGGCTATATCGACTCGGCTTGTGATGCTGATCAAGAATATATATACTTTATGGGGTCTGCCACGCCTTCTTCCGCCTGTTACATACTTTTGCACAAACCCAATATACTCTTGCAGAGAGTATAAAAAATAGATTTAGTTCTTTTATATTTATAGTTGCACCTTTCTTTAATTTTAAAATCATTGGCTTGGGAATGAATTTTTTGTAATAACCACAAAGACCAAAAAACGTTTTTGGTATTGAAAAATTATTTATGGCAGAGATTTTTGTAGGGTTCGGTTTTATTCCTTCTGTTGTTATTATGTGTCCTAGGAATTCAGTTTCTTTTTATTATGGATTAATCTAAATTTTAAATTAGCTTCCCTTAGTTTGGTAAATACCCTTTTTAATGATAATAGATGTTTTTAAAATGAAGTGGAATACACAATAATATCATCTATGTATACTAAACAATCTTTGTATATTAGGTCTTGTAATAGATTGTTCTAATAGATTGTTGGTTTGTTTTTAAATCCAAAAGACGTTCGAGTGTATTCGTAACGTCCATTTTTAGTTGAAAAAGCTGTTTTTTGAATACTTTGTGGGTCCATTTGCATATGTTGAAATCATTTCGCTAAATCAATTCTGGTAAAATACTGACATTTTTAAATCCAAAAGACGTTCGAGTGTATTCGTAATGCCCATTTTTAGTTGAAAAAGCTGTTTTTTGTATACTTTGAGGGTCCATTTGTATCTGATGAAATCATTTCGCTAAATCAATTGTGGAAAAATACTGACATTTTCCAAGTTTGTCTATTATATCATCCATGACTGGAATAGGATATTTATCATCGATTAGTTAATAACTATACCGAATTTTTCTTTACCTGATGCGTCACGTTTCTTTGGGCACAATCCAAAATGGTGAGCAATAAGGCTGTGATGATTTAGAATTATACCTTGTTCAATCATTTCTTTGATTTGTTTTTCGACTTCTTCATCGAATGTTTGCGCATACTTGTATGGAAGCTTTTGGATTGGGTCTTCGTGCTTAGTTTGGATGACATGCTTAATTGTACTAGTAAAAGTCAAATTTTAACTTTCTTTTTACTGAATGTCAATAAACTCGAAAAGAATTTTGGTCATTTTAAATTTTTCTTCATCGTTTAGATGTTCTAATCGGTTTTGATTTGTTTCGTTAAATTCATTGTTAATAGCGTAATTTACTTCTACGTCATTTGTTCAACGCCGTTCAAGGCATTGAAATGCGGTCTTGTACTTGACAGAATTCTCACGGTCATATCTCATTGAAAATGGATGATCCTTTAGAATAACTATTTTTTGTTTGTAGTCAGTTTTTGCTTCACAAGACTCTAGATATTCTCTACCTAGTAAGATATCATAATGGTTTTGTTAGTTTTGGAATTTTCATTGATTTTGTTAAGTACGTTTGTAGTAACGTTTGTTAAACCCATTTTCGTAAAGTCCTACTTGTTTTCGTTTTGAAACTGTTGTAATATATATTCTGTCAGGTAATTTCTTTGTGATAACATCTTTGATTGTATTATTGTTTTGAGGCTGGTTTTCTAACATTAGTTTATTCGAAATTATGAAAGACTTATATTCTAAATCCTTAACAAATTTACGGATACTATTATTAAAGTTAGTGTTGTACAAACGTCGAAAAAGTTCTTCGTATCGAGTTTGTGTTTTAAATTCTGCATTAAGGGCATTCCTTAACTCTCCGCAGGTTGTGGCTGCTCTTAACTGTGATACTCGCTGCGAGTTTGGTGTGTTTGTTGCCATGATGTTGTTGTTGATTACGATTTGTATAATTGTAGTTTGTTTTATTTTGTTGCCATTTATTTTATTGTTATTATTATCACAAAATAATTGTATCTTAGTCACTTCAGGTTTTGTTTAATTGTCACTTTGTTGTATTGTAAGAGACTTACGTTTACAGTGATCAATTTAATGATTGGTAAATCCCGGAAATAAGCTCTTTATTTACAGTTGTTCAAAATATAAAACTTAACCTGCCTGACTTAATAACGGACTTTCATTATAAATTTGGTGGCTCTAGCTTTCGTAGTTTAAAAGATCCAGTTGTTCATACGGACGGACGGACAGACGGACGGACGGACAGACAGACGGACAGACGGACATTGCTATATCGACTCGGCTGTTGATGCTGATCAAGAATATATATACTTTATGGGGTCGGCGACGCCTCCTTCTGCCTGTTACGCACATTTCGCTTCTGACAAACCTAATAGACCCCCTCTACTCTTTTTAGAGTACGGGGTCTAAAAATATAACCTCGGCTATGAGCTTTTTATTAATTGGACTTTAGACTCTTTGAACTTTTCGCTCTCATCTAAATAGAGAGATCTTAGGTTAAGCTATAATCAAAACTTGAATAAAGAATCAGTTCTATTCTGAGAGTCAACATATAAAGAACAAAATTATACACTACTGGAGCTCAATCTGGAAATCAACTCCAGCCCTTCGGACAGCAGCAGGTACAGCCCGGCGTTTTTAGTGCAAGGTCACGGACCGCTGTTGCCCGGAAAGCTCTACTAAAGTAAAACGGACCACAGGAAAGCATTGTTTTTTCAAAGTAGCGAAGGACAACATGCACCGAGCCACCAATGAACAAAGCGGGCACTACAATTTGCGACGAAGAGAGTGGGAACCCACCTTCGGCGACCTGGTCCTACTTCGGCAACACCATCTCTCCAAGGCAGCTGATGGATTCGCTGCCAAAATTGCCCCACGCTACGACGGTCCGTACAGAATTGATAAATTCACGTCCCCTAACATATTGCGCATGCAACACTTGGACAGTAAAGAAAGGCGGTTAGCGAGCCTCTCTGATCTAAAGGCGTTCAATAAGGCGAATCACCAGAACTAGGGGTTTGTCCAGCACAGGACCAACAGCTCGACTAATTCCACTAACCACAGAAGTCTTAGCATCAATCCTTGGACTTATCGGCACAATCAACTAAAACAAGTCTTTCTTCCAGCAACGAAAATGCAACGACGACGATGCCGACATGGACGGGCCTCCGCATCGACGAGCCTACCGGCTAAACATCCTCCGCGAGTATCGGCCGATCCGGTCTCAAACACCCATCCCGCCGAGGGATGGCTGCTTCACCCTGGCATGAAGAGCGGCCGATCGACCTAACCACGCCCCCACGACTACGCCCATTGCCGGAGCTAAGCCTGGAACTAAGTCCAGAAGCGCTGGACTTTCTCTTCGAGGAAGTCGAGTCGGTGAACTTGGCCACGGTAGAGGAAGTGGAGCCGTTCGACCCAGCGGCTTACGACCCAACCCTGGAAGCACCGAACGACTCGCAAGCCGAATCCGATCTATAGTCCTACTAGGAGGAGCCAGAGGAGGTACACCCGGAGCCCGAGCCGTCTGAGTCGAACGAGGAAGAGACGGAGGAGGAGGAGACTGCAAGCAGTGCTGACGTCACACAGCCAGCGAAATTTCAGCTAAATTACATAATTTTTCTAACCTTCTAACTTTTTTGTTAATTGACGGATTTTAACGCCACTTGGAAGATAGTTTGATATGATATTCCTCTCTTCGAATAATTAATAACAAACACTGTACTATTTGACTAAATGCCTTAAATCCTTTTTTTAGCTCATATGAGAAAAGGGGGCATGGCAGCTCAAAATTTTGATGGGCATTGCATTAAGGCTGTCCCTAGCAACCTGCTTACCAGAAATGGTGTTCCTAAGTGCCATAGTTACTGAGTTATTGGCCTGAAACTACATTTTTTTTTCGAGGTGTGTTAGGTTTTTTTCTCATTGCGGGGGCGGTAAGGGGCGTGGAAAAATTTGAAATAAACTTAACCTGCCTGACTTAATAACGGACTTTCATTATAAAATTGGTGGCTCTAGCTTTTGTAGTTTAAAAGATCCAGGTGTTCATATGGACAGGCGGACAGACGGACATTGCTATATCGACTCGGCTGTTGATGCTGATCATCATATGGGGTCGGCCACGCATCCTTCTGCCTGTTATGCACATTTCGCTTCTGACAAACCTAATAGACCCCTCTACTCTTTTTTAGAGTACGGAGTCTAATAACAGCCCTGGCCGGACTGAGACATACCTCGGCCAAAGAATTTGAGACGTTACAGTGTTGCTTGTTATTCTCTTTGCAGCTGGTCATTCTTTCCGTTGCTTGTTGTTCGCGGTTTGCCGTTTTATACCCTACCTACTTAATCTTGGGTATATGCGACTATATGACTATAGACTACATTGGTTATACTTTCACGGGTTCTTGTAGCTCCATGCTACGTATATTAAAATATATCTATGAAATTAATACTAACAACAATAAAGAAAAATAACAGTTCATAACAACGCAAATAAATTCAATTAAAGAAAATTAAACTTATAATAATAGTTCACAAAAAAATTCTTAAATTAAATACGTACAAGTGCTCCATGCGCAGTTCTGTCTATGTGAAGAAGGGTTCTTTGCACCCCCCTTACTCAACTAAAAGGCATTTATGCACATTCTTGCTTTTACTAAAAACTCTGATAACCCAACTAAACCATTTGCACTAGTTTTTCTGCATTAAAAACTCACTACCCTGACCTACCTCAAACATCTAAACAAAATGATCACCCAAAAAACGCTCAACTAAACAATAGTTCACAACCACAAAAAATGAATTTTAGACAAAATCAGTTTGACAAAAACTTTACAATGAATTCCGGAAAGATTTGCTAGGGAGAGGCAATTTGATATCCGTAACTATAATCAGCCAGCTCAAGAACAAAGAGTGCCGATTAAGCGAACTAAAGTAGGCAGCGGACAGTCACGCATGGAAACTAACGAAAATTACCATAATGCTGAGACATATTCAGATGACACCACAGACGACGACACAGACAATGACGAACATAAACAATCCGAAACAAAACAATATAATCATATTCAGTTCGAAAATTTTGTAACAAGCCCGGGAACACCCCAATAAATAGAAATTATGATTGAAAGTCACAGATACAGATGTCTAATTGATACTGGATCGTCAATAAACATGAGACAAAAAATTTGTACATCTTCAAGTTCAAAGTAAAGATACTTCAGTTCGAAGTTTAACCGGGTTGTCCAAGTTAAATAAGTTTGTTATCCTTCCAGCCAATGGATTGTTCCAACAAGAAACACAATTTTTTCAAAACGAATTTTTTTCTTAATATGACATTCTTATTGGTAGAAAAATTTTAATGGACAATAATGCAAATGTTGTTTATATTAATAATCAAACAAACATTAGCCGATATTAATTTGTTCATAAGAACCTTGAACCAGCAGACGCCAATTCATTAAATAAAATTGAAGCCATTTCCAACGAAAATACCTTTACGTCCGAACTAAATTACGCAATGAAAAATTAAATTTTCAGTAATTACCAATACAGACTTGAACATTTAAACACAGAAGAAAAAACTGAATTTATAAAACTGCTAAATGAATTCAAAGACCTTTGGATGTCTATTGGTATTCCAAAAAAACGACAATTTAATTTTTACTTTAAACTTCTTTTATTTAAAACTTCACATGACAGTCCTATTTAAAAACGTCCGTACCCATTTTCTTGTGAAACAGAAGTGAACAAACAAATTGACGACATGTTACAACAAGGAATATAAAGTGAAACCCAAAATTTAGACTGGTTGTCGATTTCCGTAAACTAAATGACATAACTAATATGGATGAAATTTTAGGCAAACTCGGAAAATGCCAATACTTTACAACTACCGACTTCGCAAAAGGTTTCCACCAAATTGAAATGGATTCCAAATCCATTCCTAAAACACAATTTTCTACAAAACATGGTCACTAGGAATATACTCGTATGCCTTTTGGTTTAAAAAATGCTCCAGGAACATTTCAGCGTTGCATGAATTCTGTTCTTAAGGATCTAATCAACAATCATTGTCCGGTTTTCTTGGATGACTTTCGTTAAGTCCACATCTCTTAAAGAACATTTGTATTCACTTAAAAATGTTTTTGAAAAATAAAAAGACAATAAATGTTAGTTCTTAAAAAGGCAACCCGATTTTTCAAAAATTGCGAAACCAATAACTCTTTTCTTAAAAAAACGCGCAAAGGTTAACATTCATAATGAAGACTATAAAAATTAATTTGAAAAATTAAAAGCTTTAATAAAATGATCAAATAGAAATAATAGAAATGATCAAATGCTCTACAAATGAAATATTGTCAGATCGTTTTTTTTTCAAAAACCCAGATAAAAAGTAAAAATACGGAAATGACACTTTCAAATGCTAAAGATATCCTTATTAACCATTTTCTAAATCAAACCAGTGCTACCTGCATAAGTAACAATAAAGATTTTCTATTATTCCAAAGAGGTTATCAAGAGGTATTAAAATCAAACAGCAATATTAAAATTTTTAAATGTCTAATTTAGTTATAGTCTGTAACATCGCAAACACGGAACGTAGACCAACAAAATTACTTTTTGAATTAACACCAGAAATAAATAACCCACGAGAAGTTAATGTTATAGACTTTTACGCAATTGACAACGATCAATACCTTTCATGCATAGACATGTAAAATTTGAAGTCTTTTATTTAATTTAAATTTTCGCTCTAACTGTTCAGTACATAAATGTAGAATTTTCACATTTATTCATTTTAGAAATTCATTCATTTCATTTAGTTTTATTTATTATTAATATGGATGGATTTCAGTAAAACAATTTATGGCGACGTCCAAATGCAAAATCTTTTTATTTCACAACTTCTTTTTTGTTGCCAGCTGTGTACCTAAGGAACTATCTTCTATCGAACAATAATAATAAACAAATTAATATCGTACGAAATGAGCAATCAAAACTTGCGACCACTGCGTGGGTTCTTTTGGATTCATTTACCAGGGATCCCTCCGAGTCGTTAGACTCGAAGGAATTCCATGTTTTCATATATTCTGACATTGTTGTAGTCTTACATGGTCCTTCTCCAATGCCTACCTCCACTTCATATATTCCGTGATCTCTATTGCCTATTACCTTGAACGGTCCTAAGTACTTTCTGTTAGTTGACACATCACACAGTGTGTAACAGTAGATCACCGGCCAGGAGTACGTTAAGTGGCAACTTTCAGCCGCATTGAGCCTCTTATACAGCAACAAAATTATATGCTGAGTTCATTATCCAGAATAATGACTCAGATCTCGCACACTTCTCATAAACAAGTTATAGAAAACTTATGGAATGAGATTAATTCGATTCATTATGAGATTTATAAGGAGTTTGAAAATTATGTAGATTTGGGCTATAGCTCAGACAATTTTGCATCAGCAGAAACAGCTGTCTTTAGAGTTCAAGCAGCAAACAGTGCTGAGATAACAAATTCAAATAATTCAAGCCGCTTTGAGCCTCTCATACGGCAACAAAAGTATATGCTGAGTTCATTATCCATAATTATGACTCAGATTTTGGACACTTCTCATTAACAAGTTATATAGAACTTATGGAATGAGATTACTTTGATTCATTATGAAATTTATAAGAAGTTTGAAAATCCTATTGATTTGGGCTACAGCTTAGACAATTTTACATCAGCGGATACAGCTGTCTTAAGAGTTCAAGCAGCAAACAGTCCTGAGATCACGAGCATATCAATACAGAGCAACCAAAATTCAGCGTTGAAATTACCGAAAGTCGCTATACCCAATTTTAATGGCGATTATTTGAAATGGCAAAAATTCCATGACTTATTTTTAAAAATGATTCATGAAACTTCATTACCCACAATTCAAAACATGTGGTGTTTGAAGCAAATCTTTCTGCAGAAGCTGAAAGATTAATTCGCCATTTGTCCTTAACAGAATCAAATTATGAGACTGCCTGGAATATGTTGCAAGATCGTTTTAATAATAAGCAGGAAAAATCAAGGCGTCATCTCATAGTTCATCCACCTACGCCGTTGCAACGTCGGAGGAAACACTGGACAAGGCCATCGAAAGACTCTGGCAATTGGATGAAGTCAAGCTATGTAAACAAGCGCAATCCGCGGAGCAGGAGAGATGTGAGAAGCATTTTCATCAAAACGTTCAAACAGCAGAAGACAACCGATTCATCGTAAGATTACCTTTCTCTGAAAACCCTTCAGAGATGGGGGAGTTTTGCGACCTTTTCTAGCTATAGAAAGAAGATTAGAACGCAAGTCAGAAACACAAAATGGCTCCAGAGAATTCGTGGCTGAATAAGAGTCTATGGGCCACATGAAAGAAGTAGGGAAACATTTGCTTCCAAAATCACACTACTTCATTCCGCACCATTGTGTATTGAGGCACATAATTCAACTACCAAACTTCGAATAGTATTCGATGCATCAGCGAAAATATCGACGGGAAAATCATTGAACAGCATTCTGCACGCTGGTCCGACAGTACAAAGTGACTTATTAGCCATTTTGGTACGCTTTCGTAGCGTCAAATTTGGACCAATCCCAAGGATCAATCCAACCAGAGGCATCATCGAAACGAACCGTTAAAATATTATCGGTTAAAAACAGATACTTTCGGTACAACCTTAGCACCGAACATGGCTACAAAATGTTTAGAATATTTAGCTAAATTAAATAAATCTAAATATAGTCTCCGAGCGGGAACCTTGGGAACCAGAAGTCATTCAAATGCAACAGGAGCTCATCATACTACTCAAATCAGCAGGCTTCAAACTTCGGAAGTGGTGTGCTAAGAACATCAAAATAATGGAAACAATCTCCGCGAAGATATTGTAATAAGCTATGATTTGACGAATGCGGTGGGGAACTATAATATAAAAACCCTAGGCATCATCTGGATGCCCGATAAGGACAAATTTTGCGGAAAGGCACCAGAAATGACGACAAGTAATGTAACAAAACGCATTGTAGCTTCATAAAGTGTTCCGTTAGTGTTGTACAAACGTCGAAAAAGTTCTTCGTATCGAGTTTGTGTTTTAAATTCTGCATTAAGGGCATTCCTTAACTCTCCGCAGGTTGTGGCTGCTCTTAACTGTGATACTCGCTGCGAGTTTGGTGTGTTTGTTGCCATGATGTTGTTGTTGATTACGATTTGTATAATTGTAGTTTGTTTTATTTTGTTGCCATTTATTTTATTGTTATTATTATCACAAAATAATTGTATCTTAGTCACTTCAGGTTTTGTTTAATTGTCACTTTGTTGTATTGTAAGAGACTTACGTTTACAGTGATCAATTTAATGATTGGTAAATCCCGGAAATAAGCTCTTTATTTACAGTTGTTCAAAATATAAAACTTAACCTGCCTGACTTAATAACGGACTTTCATTATAAATTTGGTGGCTCTACCTTTCGTAGTTTAAAAGATCCAGTTGTTCATACGGACGGACGGACAGACGGACGGACGGACAGACAGACGGACAGACGGACATTGCTATATCGACTCGGCTGTTGATGCTGATCAAGAATATATATACTTTATGGGGTCGGCGACGCCTCCTTCTGCCTGTTACGCACATTTCGCTTCTGACAAACCTAATAGACCCCTCTACTCTTTTTTAGAGTACGGGGTCTAAAAATATAACCTCGGCTATGAGCTTTTATTAATTGGACTTTAGACTCTTTGAACTTTTCGCTCTTATCTAAATAGAGAGATCTTAGGTTAAGCTATAATCAAAACTTGAATAAAGAATCAGTTCTATTCTGAGAGTCAACATATAAAGAACAAAATTATTACACTACTGGAGCTCAATCTGGAAATCAACTCCAGCCCTTCGGACAGCAGCAGGTACAGCCCGGCGTATTTAGTGCAAGGTCGCGGACCGCTGTTGCCCGGAATGCTCTACCATAAAGTAAACCACGGTACCACCACGGAAAGCATATGCAGGAGATTTTCAAAGTAGCGAAGGACAACATGCACCGAGCCACCAATGAACAAAGCGGGCACTACAATTTGCGACGAAGAGAGTGGGAACCCACCTTCGGCGACCTGGTCCTACTTCGGCAACACCATCTCTCCAAAGCAGCTGATGGATTCGCTGCCAAAATTGCCCCACGCTACGACGGTCCGTACAGAATTGATAAATTCACGTCCCCTAACATATTGCGCATGCAACACTTGGACAGTAAAGAAAGGCGGTTAGCGAGCCTCTCTGATCTAAAGGCGTTCAATAAGGCGAATCACCAGAACTAGGGGTTTGTCTAGCACAGGACCAACAGCTCGACTAATTCCACTAACCACAGAAGTCTTAGCATCAATCCTTGGACTTATCGGCACAATCAACTAAAACAAGTCTTTCTTCCAGCAACGAAAATGCAACGACGACGATGCCGACATGGACGGGCCTCCGCATCGACGAGCCTACCGGCTAAACATCCTCCGCGAGCATCGGCCGATCCGGTCTCAAACACCCATCCCGCCGAGGGATGGCTGCTTCACCCTGGCATGAAGAGCGGCCGATCGACCTAACCACGCCCCCACGACTACGCCCATTGCCGGAGCTAAGCCTGGAACTAAGTCCAGAAGCGCTGGACTTTCTCTTCGAGGAAGTCGAGTCGGTGAACTTGGCCACGGTAGAGGAAGTGGAGCCGTTCGAACCAGCGGCTTACGACCCAACCCTGGAAGCACCGAACGACTCGCAAGCCGAATCCGATCTATAGTCCTACTAGGAGGAGCCAGAGGAGGTACACCCGGAGCCCGAGCCGTCTGAGTCGAACGAGGAAGAGACGGAGGAGGAGGAGACTGCAAGCAGTGCTGACGTCACACAGCCAGCGAAATTTCAGCTAAATTACATAATTTTTCTAACCTTCTAACTTTTTTGTTAATTGACGGATTTTAACGCCACTTGGAAGATAGTTTGATATGATATTCCTCTCTTCGAATAATTAATAACAAACACTGTACTATTTGACTAAATGCCTTAAATCCTTTTTTAGCTCATATGAGAAAAGGGGGCGTGGCAGCTCAAAATTTTGATGGGCATTGCATTAAGGCTGTCCCTAGCAACCTGCTTACCAGAAATGGTGTTCCTAAGAGCCATAGTTACTGAGTTATTGGCCTGAAACTACATTTTTTTTTCGAGGTGTGTTAGGTTTTTTTCTCATTGCGGGGGCGGTAAGGGGCGTGGCAAAAATTTGAAATAAACTTAGCCTGCCTGACTTAATAACGGACTTTCATTATAAAATTGGTGGCTCTAGCTTTTGTAGTTTAAAAGATCCAGGTGCTCATATGGACAGGCGGACAGACGGACATTGCTATATCGACTCGGCTGTTGATGCTGATCATCATATGGGGTCGGCCACGCCTCCTTCTGCCTGTTATGCACATTTCGCTTCTGACAAACCTAATAGACCCCTCTACTCTTTTTTAGAGTACGGAGTCTAATAACAGCCCTGGCCGGACTGAGACATACCTCGGCCAAAGAATTTGAGACGTTACAGTGTTGCTTGTTATTCTCTTTGCTGCTGGTCATTCTTTCCGTTGCTTGTTGTTCGCGGTTTGCCGTTTTATACCCTACCTACTTAATCTTGGGTATATGCGACTATATGGCTATAGACTACATTGGTTATACTTTCACGGGTTCTTGTAGCTCCATGCTACGTATATTAAAATATAAGTCAATGAAATTAATACTAACAACAATAAAGAAAAAATAACAATTCATAACAACGCTTAAATTAAATTCAATTAAAGAAAATTAATACTTATAATAATAGTTCACAAAAAAAATTCTTAAATTAAATACTGTACATAGTGCTCCATGCGCAGTTCTTGTCTATGTGAAGAAGGGTTCTTTGCACCCCCCCTTACTCAACTAAAAGGCATTTATGCACATTCTTGCTTTACTAAAAACTCTGATAACCCAACCATTTGCACTAGTTTTTCTGCATTAAAAACTCACTACCCTGACCTACCTCAAACATCTAAACAAAATGATCACCCAAAAAACGCTCAACTAAACAATAGTTCACAACCACAAAAAATGAATTTTAGACAAAATCAGTTTGCCGAAAACTTTACAATGAATTCCGGAAATATTTGCTAGGGAGAGGCAATTTGATATCCGTAACTACAATCAGCCAGCTCAAGAACAAAGAGTGCCGATTAAGCGAACTAAAGTAGGCAGCGGACAGTCACGCATGGAAACTAACGAAAATTACCATAATGCTGAGACATATGACACCACAGACGACGACACAGACAATGACGAACATAAACAATCCGAAACAAAACAATATAATCATATTCAGTTCGAAAATTTTGTAACAAGCCCGGGAACACCCCAATAAATAGAAATTATGATTGAAAGTCACAGATACAGATGTCTAATTGATACTGGATCGTCAATAAACATGAGACAAAAAATTTGTCCATCTTCAAGTTCAAAGTAAAGATACTTCAGTTCGAAGTTTAACCGGGTTGTCCAAGTTAAATAAGTTTGTTATCCTTCCAACCAATGGATTGTTCCAACAAGAAACACAATTTTTTCAAATCGAATTTTTTTCTTAATATGACATTCTTATTGGTAGAAAAATTTTAATGGACAATAATGCAAATGTTGTTTATATTAATAATCAAACAAACATTAGCCGATATTAATTTGTTCATAAGAACCTTGAACCAGCAGACGCCAATTCATTAAATAAAATTGAAGCCATTTCCAACGAAAATACCTTTACGTCCGAACTAAGTTACGCAATGAAAAATTAAATTTTCAGTAATTACCAATACAGACTTGAACATTTAAACACAGAAGAAAAAACTGAATTTATAAAACTGCTAAAAGAATTCAAAGACCTTTGGATGTCTCTTGGTATTCCAAGAAAACGACAATTTAATTTTTACTTAAAACTTCTTTTATTTAAAACTTCACATGACAGTCCTATTTAAAAACGTCCGTACCCATTTTCTTGTGAAACAGAAGTGAACAAACAAATTGACGACATGTTACAAAAAGGAATAAAAAGTGAAACCCAAAATTTAGACTGGTTGTCGATTTCCGTAAACTAAATGACATAACTAATATGGATGAAATTTTAGGCAAACTCGGAAAATGCCAATACTTTACAACTACCGACTTCGCAAAAGGTTTCCACCAAATTGAAATGGATTCCAAATCCATTCCTAAAACACAATTTTCTACAAAACATGGTCACTAGGAATATACTCGTATGCCTTTTGGTTTAAAAAATGCTCCAGGAACATTTCAGCGTTGCATGAATTCTGTTCTTAAGGATCTAATCAACAATCATTGTCCGGTTTTCTTGGACGACTTTCGTTAAGTCCACATCTCTTAAAGAACATTTGTATTCACTTAAAAAAGTTTTTGAAAAATAAAAAGAATCATATTTAAAACTACAATAAATGTTAGTTCTTAAAAAGGCAACCCGATTTTTCAAAAATTGCGAAACCAATAACTCTTTTCTTAAAAAAGCGCAAAGGTTAACATTCATAATGAAGACTATAAAAATTAATTTGAAAAATTAAAAGCTTTAATAAAATGATCAAATAGAAATAATAGAAATGATCAAATGCTCTACAAATGAAATATTGTCAGATCGTTTTTTTTCAAAAACCCAGATAAAAAGTAAAAATACGGAAATGACACTTTCAAATGCTAAAGATATCCTTATTAACCATTTTCTAAATCAAACCAGTGCTACCTGCATAAGTAACAATAAAGATTTTCTATTATTCCAAAGAGGGTATCAAGAGATATTAAAATCAAACAGCAATATTAAAATTTTTAAATGTCTAATTTAGTTATAGTCTGTAACATCGCAAACACGGAACGTAGACCAACAAAATTACTTTTTGAATTAACACCAGAAATAAATAACCCACGAGAAGTCAATGTTATAGACATTTACGCAATTGACAACGATCAATACCTTTCATGCATAGACATGTAAAATTTGAAGTCTTTTATTTAATTTAAATTTTCGCTCTAACTGTTCAGTACATAAATGTAGAATTTTCACATTTATTCATTTTAGAAATTCATTCATGTCATTTAGTTTTATTTATTATTAATATGGATGGATTTCAGTAAAACAATTTATGGCGACGTCCAAATGCAAAATCTTTTTATTTCACAACTTCTTTTTGTTGCCAGCTGTGTACCTAAGGAACTATCTTCTATCGAACAATAATAATAAACAAATTAATATCGTACGAAATGAGCAATCAAAACTTGCGACCACTGCGTGGGTTCTTTTGGATTCATTTACCAGGGATCCCTCCGAGTCGTTAGACTCGAAGGAATTCCATGTTTTCATATATTCTGACATTGTTGTAGTCTTACATGGTCCTTCTCCAATGCCTACCTCCACTTCATATATTCCGTGATCTCTATTGCCTATTACCTTGAACGGTCCTAAGTACTTTCTGTTAGTTGACACATCACACAGTGTGTAACAGTAGATCACCGGCCAGGAGTACGTTAAGTGGCAACTTTCAGCCGCATTGAGCCTCTTATACAGCAACAAAATTATATGCTGAGTTCATTATCCAGAATAATGACTCAGATCTCGCACACTTCTCATAAACAAGTTATAGAAAACTTATGGAATGAGATTACTTCGATTCATTATGAGATTTATAAGGAGTTTGAAAATTATGTAGATTTGGGCTATAGCTCAGACAATTTTGCATCAGCAGAAACAGCTGTCTTTAGAGTTCAAGCAGCAAACAGTGCTGAGATAACAAATTCAAATAATTCAAGCCGCTTTGAGCCTCTCATACGGCAACAAAAGTATATGCTGAGTTCATTATCCATAATTATGACTCAGATTTTGGACACTTCTCATTAACAAGTTATATAGTGACATATCATTCCTAACTCAAATGAATTCCAATTATGTCTACAGAGTTCCATATCCATATTATAAACATTCCCAAGCTTCACTTGAGAATTAATCCAACCCCAATTATAAACATTCCCAAGCTTCACTTGAGAATAAATTCAACAATTGTAAACAAAGAGCCGTCTAGCCGGCGCATCTCCCCAATCGATCAGCATCGATTGCAATTCCACATAGTCAGCATAATTTTTGTTCCCAGCTCAAACCGAGATAACGAGCAACGCTTGGTTCCCAGCAACCAGCGGTGCCCGCTATAATGTAAACATTAAGCAGAGCTTTCTTTATCACTTTTAAAACCGATATCTGTTAGTCTTAAGTTGATGATGAATAAAACAAGTCGTGAATAAAATCTCGCTTCGTCTTTTATTTTATATCAACGTTGTCGTTAGAAGTGTGTCGCGACATTAATTCGATTCGATTAACACATCAAATATCCAATTGGCGCAGCCGGTAGGATAACACTTAATTGTGGATTCTGATGCAATAACTAAGTTATTAATTCTTATCCCTTTTACTGTTATCCGAAAAAAGGACTAACGCAAAGGCAACCCAAGCGACGGTTAATATCGCGTCAAGTTTTAATAAAACCTCGACAGTGACGTGTACACCAAAAATTCGCGTATTGCCAAAGCCACGTTCAAAAACAAACTTGAAAATAATTCAAGAAGACGCAATAGAATTCGAAGAGAAAATAAATCCAAGTTTACCTGGTTATCTCAATAACATTCGAAAGTGCTATCTGTGCAAACAAATTAAATAAACTAGATAGCTAAGTTACAAACTAAGTGAGCATAAAACAACATTAGTGATACTAAAAGTGAAAATTATTAAGAAAACTAAACAATTAAGGAAAATAATTTAACAATTAACAAAATTAAAACTTAAATAAAAAAAAAAAAAAAAAAAATAAAAAATATAAATTAAACAAATTTCAACAATAAAATCAAAATGGAAGGAGCAACAGCCGTACCAACCCTTTCCGACGCCAGCATGGCACAAGTTATAAATCAACTAAAAGATGTTGAAAAATTCAAGGGAGACAAAAACACTCTCTACACGTTTGTCAACCGAATTGATTACATCCTGGCACTATACAACACCAACGATATACGTCAACAATCGATAATATTTGGCCTCGTAGAACGTTGCATCAGTGCTGATGTTATGCTATCCCTCGGCATAAATAATCTCAACACCTGGACAGATCTTCGGAAGCAATTGGTACTCAACTACAAAACCCAGACGAACAATCACATCCTTCTGGAAAACTTCAGGAACACACCTTTTAAGGGGAACGTTCGCGAATTTCTGGAGGAAGCTGAACAACGCAGGCGTACTTTAATGAGTAAGCTAGAATTAGAGAATAATATCGATGAAAAAACACTGTACTCGCGGCTAATTAAAACTAGTATTGACGATTTGATCCAAAAGTTACCTACTAACATCTGCATTAGAATTATAAATTGCGAAATTCCCGATTTACGATCGCTTATAAATTTATTGCAAGAAAAAAATCTTTACGATCAACCTTGCCAAAATTTTAATTCCACTAAAACAAAACAAGAAAAAAGAATTAAAGCCATTCCCAACCAATCCCAATTTTCATAAATTTCCAACATTTCTTCAACCAAACAATACACCATATGTTTCATATCCAAATCATCCACCATATTATCAACAACCATTTCATCCATTACAACAACATTACAATATGCCTCATACTAACAACTACTTGCCTCGACCACTACCACCCGTACCAAATCCGACACGACCAGTACAATTTCCACCTCGACAAAATTTTCGTCAAAATTTATTTGACCAAAACCGTTTTGGACAAATTCAGAGTGCCACTTTACAAAAGACTCCGGTTAATAATACACCTGGTGTTCCACATCCACCAATGAAACGCTCTAGACCAGCAGAAAGTGGACAGAGTAAAATGAGCATAGATCAAGAAGCTAGGTATCAAGAAGAATTGAATTATCAAGAGTATTTACAACAAGAATATTACAATCAATTAGCTTCATATCCACAATCCTATCAAGATTACGGATATCCTCAAAGCTTTGATTATGCCGAAACTTCGACACCAGTAGCCGAAAAAGAAACTGAACAGTGTAACGAGATAGAGCTCGATCAAGCCGAAAATTTTCCGTCACCAGCCTCGGAAACCAACAATTCATAAAACTTACCCATAAAGGAAAAGTTTTAAAATGCCTTATAGATACCGGTTCAACAGTAAATATGATGACATCCAATGTTTTCAATCTAAATGTTTATGATACTGAATGTCTCATTCACACAAGTAACGGGCCATTAACAATCACAAAAAAGATTATTGTTCCCTCCAACAACATATTCATGAGTAGTAGTGAATTCCTTTTACACAAATTTTCTTCAGATTATGATTTATTAATTGGCAGAAATTTGCTTTCACAAGCCCAAGCCATAATAGACTACAAATTTCATACAGTAACTTTATTCAACAAAAAATATAAACTAATTAATGATTCTCCAATTAAAAATCAAACTCATTTTTTAGCTAGTCCAACTTTTGAAGCTAAAAAATATAATAACAGCCCACAGTCTTCAGACAATGTAAAAACAGAATTACTTGAGAATTCAAACTTTTATCGATTAGATCATTTAAACAATGAAGAGAAATCAAAATTAAAACATTTATTAAAAACTTATCAACATATTCAATTTCAAGAAGGAGATCAACTCAGTTTCAGTAACCAAGAAAAACATAATATTAACACTACTCATAACTCTCCCATTTACTCTAAACCGTACAGCTATCCTCAGGCTTATGAACAAGAAGTTGAAAACCAAATACAAGAAATGTTAGAACAAGGTATCATAAAACCCAGTAATTCCCCCAGTCCAATATGGATTGTTCCAAAAAAAAACAAGACGCATCGGGTAAACAAAAGTTTAGAATAGTAATCGGCTATAGAAAATTAAACGAGGGGACTATTAATGACAGATACCCAATACCAAACATGGACGAAATTCTAGGAAAGCTAGGTAGATGTAATTATTTTACCACAATTGACCTTGCAAAAGGGTTTCCATCAGCTGGAAATGCATCCAGATGCAATACATAAAACAGCTTTTTCAACCAAAAATGGTCATTATGAATATCTTCGTATGCCATTTGGTTTAAAAAATGCTCCTGCAACTTTTCAACGTTGCATGAATAATGTGTTGCGACCATTATTAAACAAGCATTGTTTGGTGTATTTAGACGATATTATCGTTTTTTCCACATCCCTAGAAGAACACCTACATTCACTACAACTAGTTTTCGAAAAGCTTTCTGAAGCTAATCTTAAACTTCAACTTGATAAATGCGAGTTTCTTAAACAAGAAACTACTTTTCTTGGACATATCATAACTAAGGACGGAATAAAACCCAATCCTGAAAAAATCAAGGCTATTCAAAAATACCCAATTCCAAAAAAGACCAAAGAAATTAAAGGTTTTCTTGGGTTAACCGGATATTACAGAAAATTCATTCCCAATTTTGCAGACATAGCCAAACCAATGACAACAGTTCTAAAAAAAAGATTCAAAAATCGATATACAAAATCCAGAATACGTAGAAGCCTTTGAAAAATTAAAACAACTTATTTCCAATGATCCCATTTTAAAAATACCAGATTTTAATAGTAAATTCGTATTAACTACAGACGCAAGTAACATAGCACTTGGAGCTGTACTTTCTCAAAACGGACACCCACTTAGTTACATTAGTAGAACCCTAAATGATCATGAAACCAATTACAGTGCCATAGAAAAAGAACTTTTAGCTATTGTATGGGCAACAAAAACCTTTCGACATTACCTTCTAGGACGACACTTTGAAATTAATAGTGACCATCAACCGTTATGTTGGTTATACAAAATGAAAGAACCAAATTCAAAATTAACTCGATGGAGAGTTAAATTATCAGAATATGACTTTGACATTAAATATATAAAAGGAAAGGAAAATCACATAGCTGACGCTTTATCTCGAGTAAAAATAGAACAAGCTTATTTTGGAGAAGAAACACAACATAGTTCTGATGAAGACAATAGTAACTTAATTTTTATCACCGAAAAACCAATTAACACATTTAAAAGACAAATAATATTTTCTAAAGGCATTCCAAACATAAGAAAAGAAAATTATTTCAAAAAACTAATAATCCACATCACATATGATAATATGACAACAGAAAAAGCTAAACAATATTTGATTGATCATTTTTGCACCAAGTCTAGTGCGTTGTTTATAGATAGTGATGCCGATTTTGAAATTATCCAAAACGCACACAAAGACATTATTAATCCAAACCATACTAAGATTCTCAGAAGCCTTATTCTTCTGAAAAATATAAATTCATACGCAGAGTTCAAAGAACTCATTCTCAAGACGCATGAAAAACTCCTACATCCAGGCATTCAAAAAACAAACAAACTTTTCGGTGAAACCTATTATTTCCCCAATAGTCAATTATTAACCCAAAACATTATTAACGAATGTCATATCTGCAATTTAACGAAAACCGAACATAGAAATACAGAAATGCCAATGAAAATTACGCCCAAACCAGAACATTGTCGAGATAAATTCGTAATAGACATTTATTCATCAGAAGGTAAACACTATCTAAGCTGCATAGACATTTATTCAAAATTCGCTACTCTCGAACAAATCAAAACTAAAGATTGGATAGAATGCAAAAACGCATTAATGCGCATATTTAATCAGTTAGGTAAACCAATATTATTAAAGGCAGACCGAGACGGAGCATTTACCAGTCTAGCACTCAAAAGATGGCTTGACAGTGAGGGAGTAGAAATTCAGTTAAATACTTCAAAAACAGGTATAGCGGACATAGAAAGATTACACAAAACTATCAATGAAAAAATTAGAATCATAAATACTTTAAATGATGAAGAGAAAAAAAACTCAGCAAAATGGAAACTATCCTTTATATTTACAATCATAAAACTAAACATGACACCACTGGACAAACTCCCGCACACATATTCTTATATGCAGGGCAACCAACTTTAGATACACAGGACAAAAAAGAAAAATTATAAACAAAATTAACAGTGACCGACAAGAATTTGAAATAGATACTAGATACAGAAAAGGACCGTTACAAAAAGGAAAATTAGAAAATCCATTTAAAGCCAATCAAAATGTTACTCAAACAGACCCCGATCATTACCAAATTACTAACAAAAATAGAACCACACATTATTACAAAACACAATTTAAAAAGAAAAAAAAAAATTAACCAAATTCAAACTCCACAGGTCCCTTCTTCATGATCATATTGTCATCCATACTCTCTACCATATGCCATGCTCAACAAATTCAAATAAATAACTTGGATACAGACCATGGATACCTACTGTTTTCAGACAAACCCATAGAATTACCAACTAGATTTGAACACCACTCTTTACGAATTAATGTTTCTGAAATAATAATAACAAATGAATATTTTCGTAGAACTATTCCAAGCTTTAAAAATTCATCACAAATCAATTATTTGTATTCAAAATTGCAACAAGAATTAAATGGTATAATCTTTCACCATGAGAATCGAAATAAACGAGGACTGTTCAACATTGGAGGCTCACTATTTAAATTCCTTTTTGGCACACTTGACGATAATGACAGACGAGAATTTGAAAAAAAATATTGAAAATCTATCTTTAAATACTGTGCAAGCTCAAGACATTAATGGTATAATAAACATAATTAATACCGAAATGCAACAATTTAAAGATCATCAAAACAAACGAACACTTCAAGAAACATTTATTTACCAATTACTACAATTTATAGAATATGTAGAAGACATTGAAATGGGCATGCAATTGTCTAGATTGGGACTCTTCAACCCAAAGTTACTTACCTATGACCGACTTGACAGTGTTGACAACCGAAACATTCTACTAATTAAAACCTCCACTTGGATTAATCACCAAGATAATATCATACTAATTGTATCCCACATCCCAATCAACTTTCAAACTATTAAAACCATTAAAATCATTCCCTATCCTGACAATGATGGCTATCAACTCGATTGCACCAGTACCACCTCTTATTTGTAAAAAGACAATAAAATTTATAATAGAAAAAAAATGACCCAATATTTGATGAATATATCACAAAAATTTTACTTCACACAAAACCAATTTGTAACTTTAAGCAGATAAACGAAAAAGAAATCATTAAATACATAGAGCCAAATACAATTGTAACATGGAACATATCCAACACAAATGTAAAACAAAACTGTCAAGAAAGTAATACAGATCTTAATATTCATGGTAATAAAATTATTAATGTCAATCAATGTAAACTACAAATAAATGACATAATTTTAAGCGACAATTACTTACAACCCGAAATAGATCTAACACCTTTGTATCCACCAATAGAAATTATCAAAGTTAAGCCTATCAAACATGACGACATTGTAAAACTTGTATCCCAAAATAATGTCTTTTCATATACAATAATTATAACCATTATTATTATATTCATAATCATATTGTTATATTTAAAATATGTATCATTTAATCCCATAATATTAATCCATAAAAAATGTAAGAAACAAATTCACGAACACAAGAAAGATACACCGCAATCAGTTCAACCAAAAGAAGAACAACAAGATGAAACAGTTATTGAGGTGACACAATCAAATTTACCAAAACTTTACCCTTCAGCCTCGCCTTGATTCACAGGCTCGCCTCTTAAGGAGAGGGAAGTGACATATTCATTCCGATTATGTCTACAGAGTTCCATATCCATATTATAAACATTCCCAAGCTTCACTTGAGAATGAATCCAACCCCCAATTATAAACATTCCCAAGCTTCACTTGAGAATAAATTCAACAATTGTAAACAAAGAGCCGTCTAGCCGGCGCATCTCCCCAATCGATCAGCATCGATTGCAATTCACATAGTCAGCATAATTTTTGTTCCCAGCTTAAGCCGAGATAACGAGCAACGCTTGGTTCCCAGCAACCAGCGGTGCCCGCTATAATGTAAACATTAAGCAGAGCTTTCTTTATCACTTTTAAAACCGATATCTGTTAGTCTTAAGTTGATGATGAATAAAACAAGTCGTGAATAAAATCTCGCTTCGTCTTTTATTTTATATCAACGTTGTCGTTAGAAGTGTGTCGCGACATTAATTCGATTCGATTAACACATCAAATATCCAATTATATTGTATTTATTTAATTTATTTTTTTTGGTTTTTTATATTTTTTTTAAAAATTTTATAGGTTTGGTTATTTTTTTGGTTGTGGTAAAATTTTTTTTAATTTTTTACTGGGGGTTTAAGGGTTTAAAGGGCAAAAAGCACTAAACATTCGAGAAAACAAAAAAAAAACAAAAGAGAAAAATAAAAGAAAGTTGTTAAAACCAAAATTATATATATTTAATTTTAATAGGTTGAATATTAAAAAATATAATTATAATTATTTTAATTAAAATTAATATTCCTTAATTTCCAAAATTTAAAATATTGGGGGGGTTGGGGTAATTTTATTTTGTAAAGGTGAAAAATTAATTTTTTTTTTTTTTTTAATAAAAAAAAATTATGAGTGTGGTTTGAATATGTTGTAAGTTTATTTTATTAAAAAAAGGGAAAAGTAAGGGCGTGTTTTCTTTTTTTTTTTCCCCCTCCGTTGTGGAAGGGGGGGGAAAAATTAGGAAAAAGCCCCAAAAAAAGTTTGTGTAGTTGGGGGAAGTAAGCTAATGAAAAAAAGCGCAATCCGCGGAGCAGGAGAGATGTGAGAAGCATTTTCATCAAAACGTTCAAACAGCAGAAGACAACCGATTCATCGTAAGATTACCTTTCTCTGAAAACCCTTCAGAGATGGGGGAGTTTTGCGACCTTTTCTAGCTATAGAAAGAAGATTAGAACGCAAGTCGGAAACACAAAATGGCTCCAGAGAATTCGTGGCTGAATAAGAGTCTATGGTCCACATGAAAGAAGTAGGGAAACATTTGCTTCCAAAATCACACTACTTCATTCCGCAGCATTGTGTATTGAGGCAGATAATTCAACTACCAAACTTCGAATAGTATTCGATGCATCAGCGAAAATATCGACGGGAAAATCATTGAACAGCATTCTGCACGCTGGTCCGACAGTACAAAGTGACTTATTAGCCATTTTGGTTCGCTTTCGTAGCGTCAAATTTGGACCAATCCCAAGGATCAATCCAACCAGAGGCATCATCGAAACGAACCGTTAAAATATTATCGGTTAAAAACAGATACTTTCGGTACAACCTTAGCACCGAACATGGCTACAAAATGTTTAGAATATTTAGCAAAATTAAATAAATCTAAATATAGTCTCCGAGCGGGAACCTTGGAAACCAGAAGTCATTCAAATGCAACAGGAGCTCATCATACTACTCAAATCAGCAGGCTTCAAACTTCGGAAGTGGTGTGCTAAGAACATCAAAATAATGGAAACAATCTCCGCGAAGATATTGTAATAAGCTATGATTTGACGAATGCGGTGGGGAACTATAATATAAAAACCCTAGGCATCATCTAGATGCCCGATAAGGACCAATTTTGCGGAAAGGCACCAGAAATGACGACAAGTAATGTAACAATACGCATTGTAGCTTCATAAAGTGTTCCGGATTTCGATCCGATAGGATTATTCGCTCCCATAGATCGAAGATATTTATGCAACGACTATGGAAGGAAGCGATGGGATAGGATGATGTACTCCCATCACAGTTACAACGCGAATGGCAAACATGCAAGGAGGATCTTCATCTTCTCAATGAAATAAAGATCCCCAGAAACGTGTATAATGGCCAGGTTCCTTTATCAAAAAAAGCTACCGTGTATGTGCGAGCATTACACAGAAATAAACGTGTGACTGTCAAACTACTATGTGCCAAATCAAGTATAGCTCCCATTAAGCTTTCTACAATTCCACGATTGGAACTAAGCGCAGCTTTAGTTGGAGTTGAGCTTGCGGAAAAAGTGGAGATTGAACTCAACCTAGATGTTGCAACACTAGTGTAGTATTGGAGTGACGCAAAGGTGGTTTTGTACTGGATAAAGTCTCCGTCCTACAATTTCCACACGTTTGTTGCGAATCGGATATCCAAAAATTCAGGAATTACCATTACCACGACAATGGAGATCCAAGTACCAAGTACTCAAAATCCCGCTCACGTTCTATCACGAGGAACATTGGCAGCCCAATTACAGACCCATTCACTATAGTTTTACGGTCCAATATTTTTATCCGGGCAATTATCCCAATGGCCAACATAATGGCCAACAAACCGTCCCACATTTTCCACACGTTTGTTGCGAATCGGATATCCAAAATTCAGGAATTAACATTACCACGACAATGGAGACACGTACCAAGTACTCAAAATCCCACGTTCTATCATAAGGAATGTCGGCAGCCCAATTACGGACTTATTCACTATGGTTCTGTCCAATATTTTTATCCGGGCCATCATCCCAATGGCCAACACAAACTGATTCGATTCCGTTGTCTACCTTGGAATCAAATTTGGAAAGGAAGCAGAATTTGACTGTTGCAAGTACATCCATTGCCATAGGACAGGACTTGTACAACATGAAGCACAGTAATTCATTCAGCAAGCTTCAACGGATCATTGCATATATGCGTCGTTTCTGCCACGCAAAAAACCGAACAGCATCGACGCAGCTAAACTTGCATGAACTGGAAGAGGCGCGCATTTTTATACTCTCTGCAAGAGTATATTGGGTTTGTGCAAAAGTATGTAACAGGCAGAAGGAGGCGTGGCAGACCCCATAAAGTATATATATTCTTGATCAGCATCACAAGCCGAGTCGATATAGCCATGTCCGTCTGTCCGTCTGTCTGTCCGTCTGTCCGTATGAACAAAGAGATTTCAGAGATGGTAAGAGCTACAAGTTCGAGCTTGGTGTCAATCGATCACATATTTAGTCAGTCAATACAAGAATCTTTTTTTTTTCGATGCCACGCCCCATTCGCCCACAATGAGCAAAAAACTAGACACACCTCGGAAAAAAACGGTGTTTTCGGCGAATATCTCAGTAACCATGGCACCTAGGATCACCAATTCTGGTGTGGAGGTTCCTAGCGGCAGCGCAAATGCATTGGCATTTAAAATTTTGGACTGCCACGCCCCTTTCTCCCACAATACATAAAAATAACTCCTTCCGCCTACAGGCATTTGTTCATATAGTGCAGCATTGTAATTGTATAATTTGAATGGAGGCTAACTATACAAAACTATCCTAAAAAGTCGCATTGAAATCGGACTATAAACAAGAAAACTATAAGCGTTACAACATTGATAATTGAACGCAATATCACTAATGAGTGCAAGCGAGACAGAAACGTTTTCGCTGCTTGTGTGGCGACAGCGCGGCCGGCAGTCGTTGGCCGAATACACACATGCATATGTATATGTATAAACACATATAATGTCATTCGTATGTGTATCCGCATACAGACAAACAGGTGTATGTGTGATTATGCAAGTATATGCAAGTACTAGATATTGTAATATCTTGATACCGATTTTAACAATTTAACCGGGAAAAAAATGCAGAGAGTATTATTCGGTTGGGCGTGCTCGACTGTACTTTTCTTTCTTGTTATTATACGAAATGTGCAACAAAACGCATTTATAGAATATTATAACATGGTCAAGAAAGGATCTTTTGCCAGAAGTCATGCAAATGCAACAGTAGTTCAATATACTACTCAAATCAGCGGGCTTCAAACTTGGGAAGTGGTGTGCTAACAACACCAAAATAAGAGAAACAATTCCCCGCGAAGATATCATATCAAGCTATGATTTGACGGATTCGGATTACTTCGATTCCGTTGTCTACCTTGGAATCGAATTTGGAAATACCGCAGAAATTGACTGTTGCAAGTACATTGCCATAAAAGAGGACTTGTACAACATGAAGCAGAGAAACTCATTCAGCAAGCTTAAACGTATCATTTCATATATGGGCTTGCAGAATTATCGACTTCCTGAGGCAGCAAAGCACCAAATCTTGCTCCCATACAATCACCCAATTGTGAAAATGATTGACCAAGGTATTCACGAACTTGGAACTTATCTATTTACCAACAAAATTATTGGATCTTGAATGGTACATCCCTTCCACGGAGCCTTGTGATGAATAGTGTTCGGTGCCGAAGGCTCCAACCGTCCGGTTTACAACAAATGATGGGAGTCCTACCCTCAGCCAGAGTAACAGATTACTGCGGACCTTTCTGGACCTTTGTCTGTTTCGCCTCAGAGACAGTACATCTGGAGTTTGTTCATGATTTGATAACAGCTGCATTTATACGTGCACTCAAGCGCTTTTTGCTCGTCGAGGAAGGATCGACACCACATAATGTGACAACGCAACAAACTTTTTGGGATTGTTGCAATCAGTTGGAGGAACTCAATGCAGCAATCTTATCCAGAAAAGCTAAGGATGAGATCACTCAGAGCTGCAATAAATTGAAAATCCTCACTTTGAACTCAATGCCACTAACACCACATTCATCGGATCCCAATGATCTAAAGCCACTCACACCAGGAGACACTCTTTAGTAAGCCAAGCACACTGTGGACCAACTAAAACCACAATTCGTCAACAATGGGACCATTCGTCAAAAATTCTACATAATTTTTGGACCCGATGGTCCTCAGAATATCTTAGTGGACTACAAATGCGACATAAATGGCATTTACCTCTGCCAAATGTCAAGGAAGGAACACGGGTACTAATCAAGGATGATAACGTTCCAAGTATGCAATAGCCCATGGCTAAAATCATCAAGGTATACTATGGGCCAGATAACCTAGTGCGATGTGCTGATTTTAAAACTCAAAGAGGTATCATACAAAGAGAAACACTCAGACTGTGCCCACTGTTACCAGAAGACGAGATCATAGCGGAGTTACCTCAAAAACGGGCATAACAAGCAGAAGAAGACTCCACTCCCACCACAAGTCACAACAGTAATGTTACTGCTGATGTTACTACCGTTAGCAATTGCAAAATCAGTAAATATAACGCAATTTTGTACAAAACCTAGGATACACTTCGAAAGGATAGAAACGAGTAGCTTCACCATACCCGAATGGAAAATTATTGCATCATGATCATATTGGGAAGACATGAAAAGGTTCTCAGCAACAACAGAAAGAGTGAGTGAACTGTGCCCAAAATAACACACCAGTTCAGCCTGTGAAACAATGTATCAGCATTTTAAACACATCGATGGAAAACGGACATCATTGGAAATATCGCTAGCAGGCTATTTGGAGTCCTTGATTCAAGATACGCAATGAAAATGTCTCAAAAAATCGAGTACGTGAAGGCGAAAGAGAATTACATGTTGACATTACGGAAAAATCAAACATCAGTAATAGATGCAACTGTAAACATTTTGAAACAAATGAAGGAACTATCTCAAAACGATTGGATTTGTTTGAGACAAAAAATACTCAACATGGCCAATGAAACCAGCCGTCATTTGGTCTTCCAATGGTACATCACGATCACAACACACAACAGCAGACAGAAATTGTCAGTGTATTAACAGACATCCGCCATAACAGCATAAGCCCATTGATTAATATCCCCACGGCAACTTGAAGAGCAATTGGAGTTTATGCAGACTCCTTTCGATTCGTTGGCGTACACAAATAACTGCAAATTGTTCCATTGTACCGTAATTGCACATTTTTCTAGATTAGTTACCCAGTCTTCAATATCTAAAACTTTTGAGCCAAACTTATTAACGCTATCCTCAACATTTTTCAAAGTGAACCACGATGCACCTTGTTCTGGTATACCCATTAATGGTGCAGTATTGATTGACTTACTGTCCGTATTATCATCGACAGTACTCAGCTGAAATTCAGCTAGTTTTACGAGCAACTGTTCGACGACAAGCCCTAAGATCTCGTTTCGTTCCATTTTATAAAATTCGTGTCTGATATTTTAAGTTTAAAGATATTTTCATACAACAATTTAATAAATTTAATAACTTGTGACGCCCCATAAATAAGGCGCACAATTTTTACGTTTATAAATTTTCGGGCACCGTCCCATTACTGCCAGGAGAGCGACGTAGGGAGAGCAGCCACAGCATTGGCACACACGCATTCGCACACTTGCATAGACGTCGCGAAATGCATAGCAACAAAGCTGGCTGTAGGCATTAGAACATTCTGGATGCGTGCCAGTGCGATGCCAGAATGAAGCAGCGCAGCCGTCCTGACTTACATGCAGAACAATGGCTGTATACACGCTGCCGACGCTGACAACGCCGGCGCAGGAAAGTAACTAGGCGGCGACGATTAGGGAACGTATCTTAGCACGGTTTGAAGTCCCACAGACGTTCGTGTGTGACAATGGCACACAGTTCACCAGTCGAGGATTCAAAGTATTCTGCAACCAGATGGGAATGACACTCAAACACACCGAATGAGCTAACAGGACAGTGAAAACCATGATTGCGCAATACCTGGATGGAGAGCAGAGGAATTGTGATAACTTGTTACCGGAGCTTAATCTGGCAATTAACTACAGCCCCTCGGAAAGCAGCAGATACAGCCCGGCGTATTGCGGGTATGGCGGGAATGCTCTACCATAAAGTAAACCACGGTACCACCACGGAAAGCCGAGCCCCGGAGGACAAGGCCAAGCATATGCAGGAGATCTTCAAAGTACCGAAGGACAACATGCAACGAGCCACCAATGAGCAAAGCGGGCACTACAATTTGCGACGAAGAGAGTGGAAACCCACCCTCGGCGACTTGGTCCTACTTCGTCAACACCATCTATCCAAGGCAGCTGATGGATTCGCCGCCAAAATTGCCCCACGTTACGACGGTCCGTACAGAATTGATAAATTCACGTCCCCTAACATATTGCGCATGCAACACTTGGACAGTAAAGAAAGGCGGTTAGCGAGCCTCTCTGATCTAAAGGCGTTCAAAAAGGCGAATCACCAGAACTAGGGATTTGTCCAGCACAGGACCAACAGCTCGACGAATTCCACTAACAACAGAAGTCTTAGCATCAATCCTTGGACTTATCGGCACAATCAACTAAAACAAGTCTGTCTTCCAGCAACGAAAATGCAACGACGACGATGCCGACATGGACGGGCCTCCGCATCGACGAGCCTACCGGCTAAACATCCTCCGCGAGCATCGGCCGATCCGGTCTCCAACACCCATCCCGCCGAGGGATGGCTGCTTCACCCTGGCATGAAGAGCGGCCGATCGATTTAACTACGCCGCCACGCCTACGCCCCTTGAAGGAGCTAACCTAGGAGCTAAGTCCGGGCGCGCTCGCCTTTCTCTACTAGGAAGTCGATCCGGTGAATCTGGCCACGATCGACGAATCGGTGGCGATGGAGAAGTAGGAGCCGTTTTCTCCAGCGGTTTACGATCCAACTGCGTGATGAACCCACCAGCTTCGTTGTTGGGTCGAAGAACCCGGCCCGCAGAATACCCGAACTTCGAAGGAGCAGGACCGGAATCCAACTGACCGATCCAACCTAGTGGAGGACGAGCGTCCCAACACATCAATGGCCGACCGGCAACAAATTGCCGATTCTATTGCCGCCGCGCAAGAGTGACTCGCGGTAGCAGACCTCGGACCGGACATGGTCGTCGCCCCCGAGCGCTGGGTCGTCTACACGCCCGACCGTATGCCACCACGGGTATTGGTGGAGGCGATGGAAAGTCGGGTGTCCACTCACAACGGACGATATGTGCGGTTGCGGCGCTGCGTCGGGTACCTTCAATATAACGTTTCGATCACCCGACACTCGAAGGTGTTCGTCAATGAAATTTTCCCGAGAGAAAGGGAGGGTTTGACGCCCATAAATAAGGCGCACAATTTGCATGGTACTAGCCGAAAAATGTCAGTACCTACGTTTATAAATTTTCGGGCACCGTCCCATTACTGCCAGGCGGCAGTGTACGGCAAGAGGAAGAGAGCAAAGTAAGCAACACAAGACAGTGTGTTGGCGCGATCACAATCGAGAGAGACGAAACACACGCAGTGCGTGGAACTACAACGCTGGATCAGAACAAAGAGAGACGACACATGCGCAGTGAACAACATTTTTGTAGAGATTAGTGAAACAGTGACTATCGTGCTTGTGTCAAACGGAAGGACCACAGCTCGCTATTGTGGCTTCGACCGATTAGTGACCGCGTTGCTGTGCCTGTCTCCAGAATCGTAGCGTCTGTTGGCCACGGAAGGCAGAATATACAGATCCGTCCGTCACGGGGTCGACACGCAACATTTGTACGTGCCATGCTAGGTAATTTCTTTGTTTTGTCCAAGAAAGCATCGAACGTCCCTTTTCTTTTGCGACCTATCAATTTATACTAGTGTTTCTGCACAAATATAAATTTTCTTTAAAAACAGCCCTGGCCGGACTAAGACATACCTCATACAAACAATTGGAGTAGTTACAAACTCAACAGCGAACTATGCTGTTATTTTCAAATTCAATGTCTTACTGTTACTTCGCAGAATTCACCATTTGCCAACCGTTCCAGTACACTTGCAGCTCAACCGACGTTCTTGTCCAGATACCTTCAACGTACTTCGTCTCAACGCACAGCCAACGTGCATCTGATTCGATACGTCAACTTCTTTTACGCAGCCTACGTCAACAATGACTTCCAGAACTTCTTTGGAGCACTACGTCTCAACGCACAGCCAACGTGTTTGCGTTCCTGATTCAGTACATCAACTTATTTTACGCACCAGCTCTTCAACGACGGACAACCTCACTGCTTAGACTTCTTCTTCACGATCGTCTGCTGTGCACCTCCTTTTTTGTATGTGTGCGTCGCTTATAGCAATGCGGACACACAAATGTGTATTTCACCAGAATTCGATTCTTCTTGTATCCAGAGCGTCTCTTTCTAACACATATGCGTATGTTGATTTTTTTTTGCTGGATACAAACAACATCTACATCGCCACAGTTCTCAGGATTGCGTTGCACAGAGCGACACTTTCTATCTCACTCGCACCTTCAGCAAAGGCTTTTCTGATAAGCACCATCACCAACTTTCGAAATTCAACTTTGTTTAAATGGTTTAATGTAGCTGGGATCATTCCGGTTGAGCCCCCACTTATAAAATTTTAAGGCTTTTATTTAATTTAAATATTATTTAAATATTTTTGATTTAAACCAATGAACTCAAAACGTGATCTTTCTGTGTCGACGTCCAAATGCAAAATCTTTTTATTTCACAACTTCTTCTTGTTGCCAGCTCTGTTCCCAAGGGACTTTCTTCTATGGAACTATCGTAAAGAACAAATTAATAACGAGCGAAATGAGCCATCAAAACTTGAGACCACTGCGTGTAGTTCTTTTGGGTTCATTTACCAAAGATCCCAAAGAACAAATTGTTCCAAATTTGTATCACTCATAAAAACAGTCGAGATTGGCTTGAACCCAAACGTGCCATCACTAGAATTTTTAATGACTAGGAAAAAGACCATAAAATAAATCAAAGCAAACAAAAATTCAACATTCATGAGCAATTCACTTAAATTATGATTAAATTCAAAAAAAATGTGCATATCGATATCACTACAAATAAAACATGAATTTAAGATGTAGAACGCCTTCATAAAAAATTAATGATAAACAAACTAAAATGGAAATAATCCTATACACATACAATCACAAGACTAAACAACTGGACAAACGCCAGCAATAATTTTTATTTACGCAGGTACACCAACTTTTAGTACACAACTAATCAAGGAAAATAAAATTCATAAGTTAAATGAAAAAAGGCAAGATTTCGAAATCGACACAAAATTCAGACGGTCACCTTAAACTCATTATCAAAAGAACCCTTTCAGAAAAACTGATAAAAAGAACAATTTGACAAAAAACTTTACATTGAAAATTACACTACAAAAGTAAATTCAAAAAGAAAAGAAAATTAATGATAGTACATACTTACAATCACCCGATTCATCACAATCATCGCATTAACAATCTTAATAATGATGTCATTACCCACATGGACAACAGTAGGTCTAATAGAAATTAACCAAATAGAAAATAATCAAGGTTTCCTTTTGTTCGAATCATGTTTCATACAAGTACCAATAACCTTTGAAAATCATATAACTAATATTAATATTACACAAGTTAACGAAATATTTCAAAATCTTCCAGACGAAAGTCAACCGTTGAACGGAACACAATTAACAAAACGGTCCAAACGAGGTCTTATTAACGTTGTCGGATCAAGTTTTAAATATCTTTTTGGAACATTAGATGAAAACGATAAAATACAAATGAAAGAGCAAATTAAAACTATCTCAAAACACTAGTAAAACTAGCGATTTAAATAAAGTAATTAAAACACTTTACGAAGCATTGACTCACTAAACAACCTTATTAATAAATTTAAAACCGATAAAAAATTTAACTTCTTATATTTAAAATTGAACACTTCACGGAATACATCGAAGATATTTAAATGGGTTCTCAACTCACACGGCTAGGAATCTTTAATCTCAAATTACTTAAACATGATTATCTTAATTATATTAATCATAAAAATTTAACTGACATAAAATCATCTGCTTGATATAAAACAATAACTAACGAAATTTTCCTAATGTCCAATATTCCCATTAACACAAATGAAACACAAACTTTCAAAATGTTACCCTATCCAGGCGTAAATAGCCAGATTATCAGTGAAAATACTATAGCAAAATACTATTTACATAATAATAAAGTTTAAAAAACAATTACAAAATCAACAATCGAAGACAATTGCATTACTAACATTATAAAACACGAATCTCCTAATTGCACATTTAATAAATTTCGTAAACAATATTATATTCAATATATCGAACCAAATATATTAATTACATGGAATTTGACAAAAGAAAAACTTCACAAAGTTTGTAACGAGCAAGAAATTTACATTGAGAAAAACAAAATCATAAAGATATTTAATTGAACTGCAGGATTAAAACAAATCACAAAAACAAACAATATTCAATATTATACAAATTTAATCTTCACTGACCATAATGTAACAAGAATTGAACCAATTTCACAGATAGAAATAAAAGGAATGATTTGCTTAGCAATAAGAATGAGAACATTTATAAAGACATATTAATAACTACATCAATCACTATCGCTATAATTGGAAAAACTTACTTATACAAGTTAATACAAATAACAAAAAAATTTTGTAATCAAACGTAACAAAACATAAGAAATTTCAAAACACTCCCATTAACACAAAAAATTAAACACTCAAAGAAATAATCACAATTGAAAATTCAATAGAAGTAAAAGAAACAACAATTGAATTGAAAACCCAACACCACAACTATATCCATAAATGAACGATTGAAGAAAAGCTTTTATCTATATAATGGAGGAAAATATATAAATAAGAACAAATTGCAATTTCATATATATTACAATTTATTGTCGGACAGTCAATCGCGGATATGCTTGGCGGCGTATGTGTGGTTACAGCGAAACGAAAATTACAACTGGCTTGCCGCACGCGACAGCTGCGTTGCCGAATACAAATTAAACTTACATGCTAGCATAAGTATAACAGTTTTTATGCGTACACTACTGGACCATTCAATAATATCGGTTATTTAAGCTTATCCTAACAACTTATTTTTTCTCCTTATTCTAACTATGCTCATGACCCAACAACCCCTTCTGAGCTCTTAAGTTGTATTAGGTACCCCCGCGACCCCACTTTTGTAAACATCTAAATGCAAGAACATATAAACAAAAGGAAAGACGTGAAATGAATAGGCAAAGATAAAAATTTAAAGTAAAATGAAATGAAATTCAATAAATTAGTAAAATCATATATATATTGACTGAAAAATGTACAAAAATGAAAATATATGTATGAATTGTTGTTCAGTGTTGGTAGTGTTTGTGTAGAGTAGTAGTGTTGATGTCGAGGTTCGCCTATCGATGATTGTGGATTGTACGCTCTGTAATCATTGGTTAACAACCCCGGTCTGAGGCGTAACAATTCACAGTATTTTATTGTACTTAAAAGGCTAAAGCTAAAATATTCATAATGTTAACTATCGATTAGATAACGAAAAGCACTAACAAAACTCAAAATAATAAACAATAAATGGTATTGTTCCACTGAAGAATTGCATACATTTAACCCTAAGTAAACTTTGCCTGCTAATTAAATATTCTATTTACACAACTTTTCCGACAATTATGATATTCTACTAGATAGAGAATATCTAAAATCTTGTGATGCAAAAATTGATTACAAGCAAAAAACAGTAATTCTAAACGAACATTCGTTTTTAATGAGCTATAATCGTGAGAATTCTGTTAAAGACAAAATCGCTATTCAGTTGCCTAATCTACCCCAAACAAACGACAAATGGCCGTAAATTACGATATAAATAAAGAACAAAACGAAAGAAATCAATTCCGATTAGAACATCTAAACGATAAAGAAAAATCCAAACTGACCAAAATTCTTTTCGAGTTTAGTGACATTGAAAGAAAGTAAAAATTTAACTTTTACCAGTACAATTAAGCAAGTCGTCCAAACTAAACACGAAGACCCAATTCAAAAGCGTCCATTCAAGTAAGTCTAGATTTGTACCACGTACTCCGCCGATTCGCCTTTGTTAGAATAAAATTATATTTTTTTAATAATCCAAATGTGGAACTACATTATTAAATAATATATAGTAACATATCCGTTATCTCAAATTCTCTAACACTATAATTTCAAAATCGTTCCCACACATATCATTCTATGACAAAAAACAATCTGCATTCGCGACCGTGAGATTTGCGTTATCAGCAAATTAAGGCAAAGCTTCAATAATGTTAATAACAGGACTGTAACAGAACTCATATTGTAAACAAATGTTAAGAAAAGCTTCATTCTCGTTTGTGTTCTCATTGTGATCACACATAAAATTTAAGCGGAAAAAAAATAAAAAACTATTTTTTTTGTGTTATCGGAAAATATTTTTCGTGTTTTTGATTCTTGTCATCTGAATTTCAAAATTTATTAATTTTATTTCTGGGTTTTCGTTTCTCGGCTATTTTCTGGCTGCCCCATTTGGGGTATCCTGGAGAACACTGAAGAATAAGCATATAAGATCATCTGTGGTTCAAGATCTTATTAAGAAAGGAACCGGGCAGCTTGTATCTTCGGATCGGTACGAAAAAATAATTTTGAATAATGATGACAGGCGTTCCATTAATTCCGCTATTTCAAGTGATTCGGAAGATTGTTTTGCGACTTTGGTAGGCATCAAAATTAGAAGCCATTATGGCGATTTTGTAGTCGCCTTACATCCAGATCTTTTTACGTTAGATGAACTGAATAGTATACTATCATCAAGGCAGCTGATGGATTCGCCGCCAAAATTGCCCCACGTTACGTACGTACGGACCGTCTACAGAGTGGTTAAATTCACGTGAGATAACATAGTGCGCATACAACACTTGGACAGCAAAGAAAAGCGGGTAGCGAGTCTCTCTGATCTAAAGGCGTTCAAAAAGGCTAATCACCAGAACTAGGGATTTGTCCAGCACAGGACCAACAGCTCGACTAATTCCACTAACAACAGAAGTCTTAGCATTAATCCTTGGACTTATCGGCACAATCAACTAAAACAAGTCTTTCTTCCAGCAACGAAAATGCAACGACGACGATGCCGACATGGACGGGCCTCCGCATCGACGAGCCTACCGGCTAAACATTCTCCGCGAGCATCGGCCGATCCGGTCTCCAACACCCATCCCGCCGAGGGATGGCTGCTTCACCCTGGCATGAAGAGCGGCCGATCGATTTAACTACGCCGCCACGCCTACGCCCCTTGAAGGAGCTAACCTAGGAGCTAAGTCCGGGCGCGCTCGTCTTTCTCTACTAGGAAGTCGATCCGGTGAATCTGGCCACGATCGACGAATCGGTGCCGATGGAGAAGTAGGAGCCGTTTTCTCCAGCGGTTTACGATCCAACTACGTGACGAACCCACCAGCTTCGTTGTTGGGTCGAAGAACCCGGCCCGCAGAATACCCGAACTTCGAAGGAGCAGGACCGGAATCCAACTGACCGATCCAACCTAGTGGAGGACGAGCGTCCCAACACATCAATGGCCGACCGGCAACAAATTGCCGATTCTATTGCCGCCGCGCAAGAGTGACTCGCGGTAGCAGACCTCGGACCGGACATGGTCGTCGCCCCCGAGCGCTGGGTCGTCTACACGCCCGACCGTATGCCACCACGGGTATTGGTGGAGGCGATGGAAAGTCGGGTGTCCACTCACAACGGACGATATGTGCGGTTGCGGCGCTGCGTCGGGTACCTTCAATATAACGTTTCGATCACCCGACACTCGAAGGTGTTCGTCAATGAAATTTTCCCGAGAGAAAGGGAGGGTTTGACGCCCATAAATAAGGCGCACAATTTGCATGGTACTGGCCAAAAAATGTCAGTACCTACGTTTATAAATTTTCGGGCACCGTCCCATTACTGCCAGGCGGCAGTGTACGGCAAGAGGAAGAGAGCAAAGTAAGCAACACAAGACAGTGTGTTGGCGCGATCACAATCGAGATAGACGAAACACACGCAGTGCGCGGAACTACAACGCCGGTTCAGAACAAAGAGAGACGACACATGCGCAGTGAACAACATTTTTGTAGAGATTAGTGAAACAGTGACTATCGTGCTTGTGTCAAACGGAGGGACCACAGCTCGCTATTGTGGCTTCGACCGATTAGTTGGCGCGTGGAACCACACCGATATCACGTGAGTTTCGTATCTGTGGCCGTAGCGTCTGCTGGCTGCGGAGACGGAGTACACCGATAGTGACCGCGTACCAGCTCTTCAGATTACGTCAACAATGACTTCCAGAACTTCTTTGGAGCACTTCGTCTCAACGCACAGCCAACGTGTTTGCGTTCCTGATTCAGTACATCAACTTATTTTACGCACCAGCTCTTCAACGACGGACAACCTCACTGCTTAGACTTCTTCTTCACGATCGTCTGCTGTGCACCTCCTTTTTTGTATGTGTGCGTCGCTTATAGCAATGCGGACACACAAATGTGTATTTCACCAGAATTCGATTCTTCTTGTATCCAGAGCGTCTCTTTCTAACACATATGCGTATGTTGATTTTTTTTTGCTGGATACACACAACATCTACATCGCCACAGTTCTCAGGATTGCGTTGCACAGAGCGTCACTTTCTGTCTCACTCGCACCTTCAGCAAAGGCTTTTCTGATAAGCACCATCACCAACTTTCGAAATTCAACTTTGTTTAAATGGTTTAATGTAGCTGGGATCATTCCGGTTGAGCCCCCCACTTATAAAATTTTAAGGCTTTTATTTAATTTAAATATTATTTAAATATTTTTGATTTAAACCAATGAACTCAAAACGTGATCTTTCTGTGTCGACGTCCAAATGCAAAAATCTTTTTATTTCACAACTTCTTCTTGTTGCCAGCTCTGTTCCCAAAGGGACTTTCTTCTATGGAACTATCGTAAAAGAACAAATTAATAACGAGCGAAATGAGCCATCAAAACTTGAGACCACTGCGTGTAGTTCTTTTGGGTTCATTTACCAAAGATCCCAAAGAACAAATTGTTCCAAATTTGTATCACTCATAAAAACAGTCGAGATTGGCTTGAAACCAAACGTGCCCTCACTAGAATTTTTAATGACTAGGAAAAAGACCATAAAATAAATCAAAGCAAACAAAAATTCAACATTCATGAGCAATTCACTTAAATTATGATTAAATTCAAAAAATGTGCATATCGATATCACTACAAATAAAACATGAATTTAAGATGTAGAACGCCTTCATAAAAAATTAATGATAAAATTCGGATAATAAATACTTACAATAACTTAGACAATAAACAAACTAAAATGGAAATAATCCTATACACATACAATCACAAGGCTAAACAACTGGACAAACGCCAGCAATCATTTTTAGCAGGTACACCAACTTTTAGTACACAACTAAACAAGGAAAATAAAATTCATAAGTTAAATGAAAAAAAGGCAAGACTTCCGAAATCGACAAAAAATTCAGACGGTCACCTTAAACTCGATTAAAATCAAAAGAACCCTTTCAGAAAAACTGATAAAAAAGAACAATTTGACAAAAAACTTTTACATTGAAAATTACACTACAAAAGTAAATTCAAAAAGAAAAGAAAATTAATGAAAGTACATACTTACAATCACCCGATTCATCACAATCATCGGATTAACAATCTTAATAATGATGTCATTACCCACATGGACAACAGTAGGTCTAATAGAAATTAACCAAATAGAAAATAATCAAGGTTTCCTTTTGTTCGAATCATGTTTCATACAAGTACCAATAACCTTTGAAAATCATATAACTAATATTATAATTAATATTACACAAGTTATCGAAATATTTCAAAATCTTCCAGACGAAAGTCAACCGTTGAACGGAACACAATTAACAAAACGGTCCAAACGAGGTCTTATTAACGTTGTCGGATCAAGTTTTTAAATATCTGTTTGGAACATTAGATGAAAACGATAAAATACAAATGGAAGAGCAAATTAAAACTATCTCAAAACACTAGTAAAACTAGCGATTTAAATAAAGTAATTAAAACACTTTACGAAGCATTGACTCACTAAACAACCTTATTAATAAATTAAAAACCGATAAAAAATTTAACTTCTTATATTTAAAATTGAACACTTCACGGAATACATCGAAGATATTTAAATGGGTTCTCAACTCACACGGCTAGGAATCTTTAATCTCAAATTACTTAAACATGATTATCTTAATTATATTAATCATAAAAATTTAACTGACATAAAATCATCTGCTTGATATAAAACAATAACTAACGAAATTTTCCTAATGTCCAAAATTCCCATTAACACAAATGAAACACCAACTTTCAAAATGTTACCCTATCCAGGCGTAAATAGCCAGATTATCAGTGAAAATACTATAGCAAAATACTATTTACATAATAATAAAGTTTTAAACACAATTACAAAATCAACAATCGAAGACAATTGCATTACTTACATTATAAAACACGAATCTCCTAATTGCACATTTAATAAATTTCGTAAACAATATTATATTCAATATATCGAACCAAATATATTAATTACATGGAATTTGACAAAAGAAAAACTTCACAAAGTTTGTAACGAGCAAGAAATTTACATTGAGAAAAACAAAATCATAAAGATATTTAATTGAACTGCAGGATTAAAACAAATCACAAAAACAAACAATATTCAATATTATACAAATTTAATCTTCACTGACCATAATGTAACAAGAATTAAACCAATTTCACAGATAGAAATAAAAGGAATGATTTGCTTAGCAATAAGAATGAGAACAGTTATAAAGACATATTTATAACTACATCAATCACTATCGCTATAATTGCAAAAACTTACTTATACAAGTTAATACAAATAACAAAAAAATTTTGTAATCAAACATAACAAAACATAAGAAATTTCAAAACACTCCCATTAACACAAAAAATTAAACACTTAAAGAAATAATCACAATTGAAAATTCAATAGAAGTAAAAGAAACAACAATTGAATTGAAAACCCAACACCACAACTATATCCATAAATGAACGATTGAAGAAAAAGCTTTTATCTATATAATGGAGGAAAATATATAAATAAGAACAAATTGCAATTTCATATATATTACAATTTATTGTCGGACAGTCAATCGCGGATATGCTTGGCGGCGTATGTGTGGTTACAGCGAAACGAAAATTACAACTGGCTTGCCGCACTCGACAGCTGCGTTGCCGAATACAAATTAAACTTACATGCTAGCATAAGTATAACAGTTTTTATGCGTACACTACTGGACCATTCAATAATATCGGTTATTTAAGCTTATCCTAACAATTTATTTTTTTTCCTTATTCCAACCATGCTCTTGACCCAACAACCCCTTCTGAGCTCTTAAGTTGTATTAGGTACCCCCGCGACCCTACTATTGTAAACATCTAAATGCGAGAACATATAAACAAAAGGAAAGACGTGAAATGAATAGGCAAAGATAAAAATTTAAAGTAAAATGAAATGAAATTCAATAAATTAGTAAAAATCATATATATATTGACTGAAAAATGTACAAAAATGAAAATATATGTGATGAATTGTTGTTCAGTGTTGGTAGTGTTTGTGTAGAGTAGTAGTGTTGATGTCGAGGTTCGCCTATCGATGATTGTGGATTGTACGCTCTGTAAGCATTGGTTAACAACCCCGGTCTGAGGCGTAACAATTCACAGTATTTTATTGTACTTAAAAGGCTAAAGCTAAAATATTCATAATGTTAACTATCGATTAGATAACGAAAAGCACTAACAAAACTCAAAATAATAAACAATAAATGGTATTGTTCCACTGAAGAATTGCATACATTTAACCCTAATTAAACTTTTGCCTGCTAATTAAATATTCTATTTACACAACTTTTCCGACAATTATGATATTCTACTAGATAGAGAATATCTAAAATCTTGTGATGCAAAAATTGATTACAAGCAAAAAACAGTAATTCTAAACGAACATTCGTTTTTAATGAGCTATAATCGTGAGAATTCTGTTAAAGACAAAATCGCTATTCAGTTGCCTAATCTACCCCAAACAAACGACAAATGGCCGTAAATTACGATATAAATAAAGAACAAAACGAAAGAAATCAATTCCGATTAGAACATCTAAACGATAAAGAAAAATCCAAACTGACCAAAATTCTTTTCGAGTTTAGTGACATTGAAAGAAAGTAAAAATTTAACTTTTACCAGTACAATTAAGCAAGTCGTCCAAACTAAACACGAAGACCCAATTCAAAAGCGTCCATTCAAGTAAGTCTAGATTTATACCACGTACTCCGCCGATTCGCCTTTGTTAGAATAAAATTATATTTTTTAATAATCCAAATGTGGAACTACATTATTAAATAATATAAAGTAACATATCCGTTATCTCAAATTCTCTAACACTATAATTTCAAAATCGTTCCCACACATATCATTCTATGACAAAAAATATACTTATAAACAATTTGCGTTGTAAACAATCTGCATTCGCGACCGTGAGATTTGCGTTATCAGCAAATTAAGGCAAAGCTTTAATAATGTTAATAACAGGACTGTAACAGAACTCATATTGTAAACAAATGTTAAGAAAAGCTTCATTCTCGCTTGTGTTCTCATTGTGATCACACATAAAATTTAAGCGGAAAAAAAATGAAAACTATTTTTTTTTGTGTTATCGGAAAATATTTTTCGTGTTTTTGATTCTTGTCATCTGAATTTCAAAATTTATTAATTTCATTTCTGGGTTTTCGTTTCTCGGCTATTTTCTGGCTGCCCCATTTGGGGTATCCTGGGAATGTCGTCCAAGATTGATGCCCGGAATTTAACACTGAAGAATAAGCATATAAGATCATCTGTGGTTCAAGATCTTGTTAAGAAAGGAACGGGGCAGCTTGTATCTTCGGATCGGTACGAAAAAATAATTTTGAATAATGATGACAGGCGTTCCATTAATTCCGCTATTTCAAGTGATTCGGAAGATTGTTTTGCGACTTTGGATCCAATCCGTCCTTACCTGGCATTGTGTCCATTAAACCGAAATCCTCTACTGAATTTAAATATCTTAAAATCACTTTAAATGCTGATATAACTAATAATCAGGATTTTCCCGATTTGCCGAATTCTCCATCTTCACGGAAGAGGTCAAACGTCAATTCATCTGTAATGAATGTGGTCAATTCAAATACAATGAATTGTCTCTCAGTCCGTTCGTCTAACAGGTTTGTCATCTTACAAGATACTCCGGATGAGTCGGATGCGGCAATTGTAGATGACGTGCAGCATAGTATTAAGTCGGTAGTTGACCCTAATCCTCGCACCTTTAAGCCTTCGTCAATCATAATTAATGAAATATCAGACTTTGTGTTGCTTAAGAAGGAGATATTAGGGATCTGTTAATCTTTTAAATTCTGATTCTTATCGTGCCCTATCGAAATTGCTTAATTCGAAGCGGGATTTATCCTGGCACTCTTGGCAACTAAAAGAAAATAGGTGTTTTCGTATTGGTTAAAGGACTATATCATGGAACAGACAAACAGGAGATCGTCCAAGCCTTTGCCCTTCTTGGGCATAAGGTGCGTTCATCCACCGTCGTTTCTTGAATATTCAATATACGCCGCTAACCAGCCGGGGGACTGTAGCTTTGCAGGCGCCTGTATACTGGTTAAATCTAAAATTTCACATTATCCATGTGTTAATATACTTTGGACAAGTGGTAGGCATCAAAATTAGAAGCCATTATGGCGATTTTGTAGTCGCCTTACATCCAGATCTTTTTACGTTAGATGAACTGAATAGTATACTATCATCGATTGGACCAATAATAATGATTGCAGGAGATTTTAATGCGAAACATTAGATGTGGGGGTGTTCCCGTTCATGTCCTCGTGCTTGTTAGTTGTTGCTTACACTGCTGATAATGCAATCAAAAGTCTTATAAGAGATAAAAAAAGACCAAGAAAACGGTGGATCCGTTATGGTAACCCGGCTGGCAACAGAGATTGGAAGCGCCTGGCGTTAAGAAAGCCACCTGGTTATGATGGAATAAATACAAGAGTTGTTAAATTTATTCCAGATGAAGGCATTGCGTCACTACTTGGAATTTTTAGTTATGCTTCAAAAATTGGTTATGTTCCTATCGCTTGGAAAAACGCTTTGGTTACAGGCCAATTAGCCTACTTCCTGTAATGGGAAAAATTTTCGAAAAACAATTGCATAGAGTTGTAGACCGAATCTTCAAAGGATATGAAAGAAAAGAGTATGGTGCTGCTGTTTTTTTTCGATATCCAACTGTGTCTGGCATGATGGCTTGCTATTTAAACTGAAACGTTTTGCTTCTATGTCAATCTTCCAAATTATTACGTCTTGGATAGAGGGATGATGTTTTGCTGTACAGGTGAATGGCTGCGTGTCTTCAGACAAACCTATTAGAGCAGGAGTTCCTCAAGCTAGCGTCTTAAGTCCAACACTTTTCACACACGATATGCCAGTTCCAGACGATTTGAACGATTTAGTAGCCACGTATGCAGATGATACAGCAGTTATATGTTTTAGTGATTCACCAAGGCTTGCTTCGAGAAGACTGCAAATTTATGTCAATGATTTTAATAACTGGTTCTCCTTGAGGAACGTCGTCGCCTGAAAAGGGTGTTTGTGGACCAATTGCCTAAAAGGAGAATGAAGTAACAATTTTATACAAGATTCCATCGGTTTCCATGTCTAGGTGATTCTTACAGAAGTTTTGAAGTTCGGAAGAATGAAACTTTAAATAATGAAAATGTCTAATAAAAACTAAAAAAAAAAAAAGCTTTACACAACTTTCATTAACGCAGATATAATTATTCATGATAAGTTTTAAATCCGTGTTAGATTGATCACACGTAGTTAGTAACATTACTATTTTTGACAAATAGAAGTGTTTTTTTATTTGAGTGAAAAAATGTAAGTTTGTCAAGCCTTCATCTGTCTGTTACGCACATTTAGCTTCTGACAAACCAGGTTTGACCTCTCTACTCTTTTTTAGAACGCCGTTAGTTGGATATGATTATGCTGATTTGGGCGGTGACAATGTGGACCTCAACTCCTGTACCAGTTATATTTTTTCACGTAACTTTTGGTCCGATACCTTGGAAATCGGAAAAACGACGCAGTTATTTGTAAAGAGTCTGTTATACTGCGGCAGCTTATCGTCGAGCTTGGATGCGTAGAATACAAGACCTCTTCGATAATTTTCGGCGATAACTTAAGTGCCCAACAATTGGCATTTATCATGCAAGAAAAAATATAGATATTCCATATAATTTGGTTAGACAAATTGTTTCTGAAGGTGATATTAAATTAAACAATGTTTTGACGAATTCAATAATAAATGTATTAACACAAAATTTGTCACATAAAAACATTTATGAATACATTGAACTTAAAAAAATTTTGAAAAGCATGATCTCATTGAGAATGGATGTTAAAAATGTAGAACATTACCGAGCAATGAAATCAAATGTTAATTATTGTTCTTTGTAATAATTTTGTCATTCACATAGATTCAGGCTCACATGACTAATATAGAATGAGCGGCGAGCGCCAAGGTGACCAAATACAAGATCCATATTCAAGAATAGGCCGTACCAAGGCAGTTAAAAGAGTTTTTATTAAATAGGGATCGTTAAATTCTTTCGACCAGCGCTTTATGAAGCCCAGGACACTAAAAGCACGATTTGTAAATGACAATGCATGCTTATCGAACTTGAGCTTAGGATCCATAAGGATACCCAAATCAGTGACCGACTCAATTCTTTTAAGAGATTTGCCATTTAGAAAGTAATTGTTTTGAATGGCGCTTACTGAAGGTCATAACGTTACACTTTCTAAAGTTAAAATATAATAAATTAGCTTGACACCAGATTTGAAAACTACATAGATAAGATTGTAGCCTGGTCTCAAGAAGAGACTCAGCAGCCGAATCACAGAGATTAACGTCGTCGGCATACATGAGCACCCGAGAGTAACTAATCGCAGATGGCAGATCATTTATGAACAATATAAATAACAAGGGACCGAAATGACTTCCTTGTGGAACACCCGAAGTAACTTGAACAGATTTAGACAAAGTTATTTTAGAAAAAACATGTTCTTTTCTAGAACTTAAGTAATTTGAAATCCAAAGAGTAAAGTAATAGGAATGACGCAAAATATTGTGCTTATGTATTAATAGGCTATGATTACCGGTATCGAATGCCTTGCTGAAATCTGTGTAAATGACGTCAGTTTGCAATTTTCTCTCAAAACCCTTCACTACAAATTATGTAAATTCTAACAGGTCAGTGGTTGTGTATCTATATTTCACCAACTCATGCTGGCAGGGTGAAATCATGGATCTACAGAAATGTTGCAGTTGAGAAGTTATTAATTTCTCAAAAGCCCTGGGACAGGCAGACAACTTAGAAATACCCCTATAGTTGCAAACATTGGATTTGTTTCCTTTTTTTTGAAGAGCCATAATGTAAGATGATTTCTAAACTCAGGGAAACAGCATAATTCAATGGACAATGAAAATAGTTTATACAAGGGCTTTAAAAGGCCGCCTGCACTGTTAAGCACACAGCCAGGGACTAAGTAAAAGAGAACTTTCGGTGATGACTGGTGTAAAATTACAATTGATGGAATTTAAATAATAAGGATAGGGTGAGTCACCTTTATACTCGTGCATACTATAAGTCGTTTTTGATGAACAGCCGGACCAGTCAGTCTGGGATACCAATACATTTAACTTGTTAAAGTCGGCTTTCCGAAACTAGATTTACTACTAGTACGGGTCACCCGGGCAGGTAAATCAATCAACACTTCCAAAGTCCGTTGATAAGGATCTTCAGGTTTCGATAAAGGTTTGATACGGGAAAAAGAAAAACAGGATGGATCAAAAAAAAAATAAAGCATTCTATTTAAAGAGTTTTGAACAACATTGATCTGAAGCAATGAAAGCAATGAAGCAATCAAGAAAATCGTGCTGAGTCGCGGGGGTTAACACGACATGTAGTACCTGCAATATTAAAATCGCCAAGAACGAAACTGATTTAATAGCTGAAAAGTATAATAAATAAAAAGAAGAGTCAGAAGAAGAAGGAATATAGGAGCTAGTAATGAAAACTGCAAAAGTGTTGACAACTAACGAATCAGATACTATTACTTCGGGGACCGTATTTGTATTTCACCATTACTAATTAATTTGTCAAATCAAAAGAAAAACTCCGCATGTATATATACCTTTAAATATATAATTAAATAATTGATGTGCAGATGAATCAATAAATACCGCGACACACTCTAACGGTAACAAACGACGAAGCGAGATTTTTAATTCACAACAACTTGCTTTATCGATGATCAACTTAAGACTAACAGATATCTGCTTAATAAATAATAATGAAACTTCTGTCGACTGAGGATTTAATGTTTAAAATATTGAGGGTGACCGCTGGTAGCTGGTAAGAACCAAGCGTTGCGCGTTATCTCAGCTTGAAGCTGGGAACCAAAATGTGCTGATTATGCGATTTGCAATCGATGCTGATCGATTGGAGGAGATGCGCCGGCTAGACGGCTCTTTGTTTACAATTGCTGAATTTGTTTACAAGTGAAGCTTGGGAATGTTTATAATTGAGGGATATGTAATTCGGTGTTTAGATTAAGCTATGTATTATTGTTTTGTATAATAATTTGGTGTTTAGATTATTGTTATGTATAATGTACACATAATCAGATTGAAATTGTCACTATTTAGTATTTGTGTATTGACATATATATGTAGGCTATGTGTTTCTTACCTTGAATTGGATTGTCTTTATTTTGTTCTTAGTGTTAGTGGTTGTGTTTGTATGATGTCTTCATATTTGTAATGTAACAATGGATTTATGTAGTGATTCGCAGTTTTATGTTTCCGTAATCTTATCCTCTTCCTTTCATTTCTCTTGTTCTGTGAAAAATGTTATCGTTATAATTTGTTTCACATAACTATGGTAAACTTGTATTTTTGTTTCGTTTCATAACTGTGCTGAAGCTAGGTATGATTGTTGTGCATTGCAGTTATCATGCCTAAGGGCGGACAGACATCAGTCATGTTTTAAATGTATGTATGTACATTCTGTTTTTGTACAATACATGGATACACACACATTTGGTCGTTCTTGCTTGAATTGAAATTTTTTTTCTATTTATTTATTTTTTATACCCTGTACTCTAAAAATGGACTAGAGTGGTCTATTAAGTTTGCCGGAAGCGAAATGTGCGTAACAGGCAGAAGGAGGCGTGGCAGACCCTATAAAGTATATATACTCTTGATCAGCATCGAAAGACGAATCGATATAGCCATGTCCGTTTGTCCTTATGAACACCGGGATCTTTTAAACTACAAATCTAGAGCCACCAAATTTGGAATGAAAGTCCGTTATTATGTCAGAATTGCTAATTTAATTTCTTTTTTTTAAATATCAATTCGAAATGTACATATAAATTTTAATTTTTAAATTTCGTTATAAAATTTTAATTCAAATTAAATACAAATCCGCATTACTATGGGAGTACGGGGTCTTTTATAGTCGGCTCGATCCACTGTACCCTTTCTTACTTGTTTATATATATGTACTTTAATTCACCTTTTCACTTTCTGAAAATGCTTTGATACAGCTTTTTAGACCCCGTACTCTAAAAAAGAGTAGAGGGGTCTATTAGGTTTGTCAGAAGGGAAATGTGCGTAACAGGCAGAAGGAGGCGTGGCCGACCCCATAAAGTATATATATTCTTGATCAGCATCAACAGCCGAGTCGATATAGCAATGTCCGTCTGTCTGTCTGTCTGTCCGTCTGTACGTCTGTCTGTCCGTCCGTATGAACACCTAGATTTTTTAAACTACAAAAGCTAGAACCACCAAATTAATAATGAAAGTCCGTTATTAAGCTAGGCAGGTTAGGTTTATTTCAAATTTTTGCCACTCCCCTTACCGCCCCCGCAATGAGCAAAAAACCAGACACACCTCGAAAAAAAATGTAGTTTTAGGCTCAGTAACTATGGCAATTAGGAACACCATTTCTGGTTGCTAGAGTTGCTAGAGACAGCCTTAATGCAATGCCATTCAAAATTTTGGCCTGCCACGTCCCCTTTTCTCATATAAGCTAAACAACTTTTAAAATTTCAAGCTCAAAATTTTCAGGATTTTGGGCATTTAGTCAAATACTACAGTGTTGTATTTAATTAATTAAAATTAGGAATATCATATCAAACTATATTCCAAGCGGCGCTAAAATCCGTCAATTAATAAAAAAAGTTAGAACGTTAGAAAGTTTATGTAATTTAGCTGCAATTTCGCCGCCTGTGTGACATCAGCGCTGCTCGCAGACGCTGCGTCGCTGCGTCGCTGCGACGCTGCCGTGCCGACCAGTGCTAGGCACACATACATACATTGGTGCATACACATAATTTCAAACGAGTGTGTACTTATATGTATAACATGTAAATGCGAATAAGCGAAAGATGCTTGAAAGTAGAGCGTGTGGCTCCATCCTTCTGCTCTTGTTCTGTCGCAACCCTGGCCCACCTCAAACCCGCCTCATCAAATTCTTTTGCCGAACAAAACTGACCCGGACAACAGAATGACAAGGACCGTACACAACATTAAAAAGACAATATGTGATTATTTTGCCTTCCTCCAAGCTTGAGCCTTCACGGCTTCATCCTAATAATTATAATAATCACATATAAACGTACAGATGCACGCTGACAAAAGTTGCCTTCATGCAACTTTAACTGATCGACTAAAATTGCCATTTTTGAACAAATAACCCCTCGATTTATTCTCTCCCTCCGCTAGGTTTATCAAACCTGTATACGTGCAAATGCACAGAATGCAGAGCTAGCATTGCGTCTAGTATCTGCAAGTTAGCGCTGAGCTCATTCCGCCCCGAGGGCATAGCCATATTGTTTTTGTGCTCTATAGAGACGTTACTTTTGGTCAATTCATGCCCAGAGCCAGTGTTCCATTCTGAAGAATGAGTCAGAATGGGTCAATCACTGAAGCTGATCAAAGTATCTTGTCTCTCTTGAGCATTGATAAAAAACGTTTTTGGCCGATTAAGTGTTTCTAAGTGAAACATGTCAACGAATGCATAAGGATGTGCCAAAGTATGGTTGCCTGAAGCATTCGCTTTTACATATTGTGGCTGTTGGGTAACTGTCGGAAGCTTTGTTTCTATTGTTTCTAGAAAGCACTTCCGAACAGTATGCCATCGTGTAACGATGTAAAAGTTAACTGTTGTGCGTCTCATTTCCCAGCACACAAAGTATGATGTAAACATACTAAAAACAAACATTTTTTTATAACTGCAGGATAATGGTCAACGTTGTTTCCTTGCGTGTGGAATCGTGTGATGCCTGCAGTGCATTCTAAGGTCTGTCAGTGTGTGGGTATGGAGAAGCGGCCTGGTCGATCTCGGCAGTTGATCGTCTAGCCTGCTTAGAGATACAGCACTGGCAGACTGGCGCTGCAGTGATTCATTGAATCGATACCCTCACGCAGTACGTTACATGGGAAACGACACATGACTGAAGCCGCACGCCCGCAAATTGGGTTTTTAAGTTGAGGTCAGTAAACGGAACACTTGTCTGTCAAATACTTAGAAACAAACTGTCAATTATGCCCAAATTAAGTGTTCCGTGAGCAGAACTCCTTAAACATTATAACATGAACCTAAAGTCCCATTCCATGGCGAGTTCTCCCTGTGTTGTGCCCTGGATGTGTGTATTTTTCTACTCCCTTGCAATAATTTTTACTCTTGTTCGTACATATTTTCCATAAATTGACTCCATCAGCAAGAGACTTTGAATTCTTGTTTCAATTCATCAAGCTTCGTCAAATTGAATCTACATAGGATTCTAGACACTTGAGCCAAGAATTGAAACATGGGCACTCTTGCTTGTCAATTTCTACAAGCTCTCTAGTAAATAGAGGGAGAGAACGGAAAATAAACCCAAAAGTGCGAAAAATCTTCAACAAACACTCCTCAATTAAAATTAAATGCATTGGAAAAACATTTTAATTTCTCTAAAATCAGTGCAAACTCCAACACTTGACGCACTGAACACCCACTATCCACACACACATCCTCCAACTGACTCAAACACACTCACACAGACTCGAAGGTTACCACACCCCACCTGGAATGAAGCGACTTCAAAAAAAAGAAGGGGGGTCTGCCGGGGGTTCCCCCAAAACTCCTGGCAGGGTCATTGTAAGGTTGGGCCCTACCGATGGCGTCAATCCCAAAGAAACGCAAGGCATGGGTATGTGTGTGCACACACACACACACACACAGCTTGCCACTGCACACTGCACATCGCACCACAAACGGCTTGGAGAACTACTGGAGCTACATAGATTTGGCCAGTTTTTACAAATACACAATCAGTCATCACAAAACAAGGAAGAAAAGTTCAGTCGAGCACGCCCGACCGTATAATACTCTCTGCATATTTTTCCCGGTTAAATTATTAAAATCGGTATCGAGATATTACAATGTGCAGTACTTCCATTAAAACACCGTGAAACAAAAACTATCTAATCAAAATCAAACATCTGTTTGTATGCGAATACACATACGTTTGACAATGTGTGATGCATATATGTATGTATGTGTGTATTCGGCGCGGCCAGCGTTTGCGGGCAGAGCTGCCGCCAAGCAGGCTTGTGCTTGTATGTTTCTGTCTCGCTTGCACTCATTAGTGATATTGCGTTCAAATATCAATATAGTATTGTAACGCTTATAGCTTTCTTGTTTATAGTCCGATTTCAATGCATCTTTTTAGGATAGTTTGATATAGTTAGCCTCCACTCGAATTATACAAAAACAATGCTGTACTATATGAACGAAAGTTGAGAGTTATTGTTTTGTATTGTGGGAAAAAAGGGGCGTGGCAGTCCAAAATTGTAAATGGCAATGCATTAACACTGTCGCTAGGAACCTCCATACCAGAATTGGTGATCCTAGGTGCCATGGTTACTGAGATAATCGCCGAAAACACCGACTTTTTCCGAGGTGTCGAAAAAAAAAATTATTCTTGTATTGACTGACTAAATATGTGATCGATTGACACCAAGCTCGAACTTGTAGCTCTTACCATCTCTGAAATCTGTTTGTTCATACGGACAGACGGTCAGACGGACAGACGGACAGACGGACATGGCTATATCGACTCGGCTTGTGATGCTGATCAAGAATATATATACTTTATGGGGTCTGCCACGCCTCCTTCTGCCTGTTACATACTTTGCACAAACCCAATATACTCTTGCACAGAGTATAAAAAAACGCGACGAGTGCACTTAAATGTTTGCCCGGCTATTTCGTGCTATCCGCCAAATGTCCTGCTACAGCTGCCACTCCAGTACAGTAATGAAAATTCCATCTTTTGGACATACGAATCTGCAAATAAGACATACTCAATTAATTTGCCCAGACTTGAAAGTGTACAAACTTCGCATTTAAACTTACATCCGGCTGGTGTGCTGAGCATGTTGATAGTTTTGCTTCTGCGAGGGCAATGGACCGACGTTCTGCACAAACCTCGGTGGCGTCAATGCTACAGTTGGCGTCAATCCCACAGTACACACCGAACGCATGCCATGAGTTTATGCGCGCACACACACACACACAGCCTACCACTGGACATGCAGAAACGCGACTCGACGAGGATTGTTTGTGCTTTAAAGATCTGGCCGAGTTTCTTCAAATACACTGAAAATCTGCAGTTGCAGAGTGCAGGTAACCTAAATCGGTGCACAATTTCCACACTAGCGCTCACCTGACTGAGCGCCACCCAGCCTGGCAAGCAGCGTACTCAGCCCAAAAATCACTGTCGTGTACAACAGATGGACAACATCCGTGAAAATGGAAAGCAGCACCACGATTCCAATCAGCAACCGAATTACAGCCGTATTACTTCCAATTCCTCGAGTGATAAGTCCGTATCTCATACTATGCGGAATCCAGCAATGACCCATCTGCATAAGCTGCAGAACAGTCTTCGTCTTGAGCAGGCAAAACAGCCGGAGGAAAAACAACAACAGCACCACCACCGCCAAGCAGATGACTCGCTTATGCAGGCACTCGAGAAAAATCTGCAAACAGCAAATGAGATGAGTAAAAAGATTGATAGTTTACTAAATGTTTTGTACTTACTTGTCCTGCCATCCACCAATAACCAGAAACAAAATCCAGTATTAAACCTGCAAATTAGAGAAAATACAACAAATCCAGGTATTGCGTCTCAAGTCATGAGTGCATTAACTTCAACTTGTGTTTCCCCAATGGACTACAATAACACAAGCAGTATCGCCAATGATGGGAGTCAAAATGAATAGCAGTCATTGTCGTAATTATCAACCCAACTTAAACTCTAATATTGCGACTACTACCAACAGCAGCAACCAATATAGCAACACTTTTAAAATCGCATATTGGAATGCTGCTGGGATTGGTAACAAACTTTTAGAGCTTGAAGTGTTTATGCAAAGGCATCGAATAGATGTCATGATGATTATAGAAATTAGGACGACTCCATGTACGTTGCATATTAAAGGGTACCACACATATGCATCACTACATCCGCACAACTATAGAAGTGGAGGTGTTGCCACTTTAGTTCGACATGGCATTAAACACACAGCACTCCAGCCAATAAGTTTACCTTGTATTCAATCTGCTCCAATTGCTATTGTAGCCAAAAATGACAGCAATAGAAACTGTACGATTGTAATTGCACCGATTTACTGTCCACCCCAACATATCTGGTCAACGCAGCATTTTTTAAAGCTTTACAAACACTTCGATAATGTCATCAAAGATTCCAGTTTTATCATATGTGGTGACTGGAATGCGAAGCATTCCTGGTGGGGGAACTTGCGTTCCTGTCAACGGGGAAGAGCCATAATGGAATGTATTCACAAACATCCTCGTTACAAGATCCTAGCGACTGGAGGCGCTACCCACTACCCCTATGATAAAAGAAAGAAACCGTCAGCGATCGATTTTGCTATATATAGCGGCCTACATGACCATAAACTACAAACACACTCAACAATTGACTTGGATTCTGACCACTTACCAATCCACATTGGCTTTAAATCCAAAAAAGGCTCGAATTTAATTATTATTTTTTTAAAGGGGGGTTTTTTTTAAAAAAACGCTGACCTGAAGATATTCCAGGAACAACTCAACCGAAGAATTCTACTTAATACGGAAATCAAATCTGGTCTTGACATTGAAGATGCCATTGACATTTTCACTGGTAACATACACCTCGCGGCGCAAGCTGCAGTTCCGCCACCACGCTCCCGAACGTATGTAAATCAACTCTTTTATAATAACTCCGGCAGACATGCCTTGAGTAACAGCGTTAAAAATCTAATTCGATGTAAAAGTAAATGTAAACAAAGACTAATGGTTGATAATTCGGAACAATCCAAGAAGCTATATAAAAGCATTCAAAATCGTTTGAAGAAAGCCCTGCGAAAGTCGAACTCGGACCACATCAACAAGCTGTTTGAAAAAATAGATTCAAACGATCGCTATAAAATGCAAAAATTGTGGAAAATCACTAAAAACTTCAGAAGGCAGCCAGAGCCAAACTGGCCCTTAAGAATATGTTCCGACAATGGCAGCAACACGAACACCAACACTTGGACAAAAAGCACCATTGAAAAGGCCGAGCTATTTGCTTCTCATTTGGAACAGCGTTTCTCACCAATACTCACTAATACTGATGAAATGCGTACCAAAATAAGTAGCGAGTTAACACAAACGAAAAATCAAAAATCCCATCGTACAGCGGAACATACTGGTGAGACAGCAACTAACTATGCATGGCCATTTCGACCAGTCACAGTCAGCGAGACCATGCTTGAGATTAAGTCACTTTTACTTGACAAATCACCTGGCCCCGATAACATTGACAATTACGTCATAAAGTCACTACCACAAAAAGCAATTACGTACTTAGTTCTAATATTCAATAGTATCTTCAGATTCGGTCACTTTCCTAGGCAGTGGAAAAATGCAACAATTTCCATGATACTGAAACCTGGTAAATGTGCCAATGAGGTTGTATCTTACCGGCCAATAAGTCTTCTGGCAGGATTTTCCAAGATCTTTGAAAGACTGCTAATGGACAGACTCTTTGAGTGTAAAGATTTTGCGAACGCTATACCCACACACCAATTTGGTTTTAGAAAAGAGCATGGAACAGAACAACAACTCAGACGCGCAACACAATTCATATTAAACGCGTACGAAAAGCATCGCTTCTGTTCTGCAGTATTCATCGATATTAGTGAAGCGTTTGATAGGGTATGGCACACAGGCCTCCTATGGAAACTAATAAAATTGATGCCAATCGAGTTATTTAATGTTCTGCAAAGCTACCTTTTACACCGAACTTTCTCTGTGCGCTGCTGCGATGGTACCATTTCAAGGACAGGCAAACTCAGTGCTGGAGTTCCGCAAGGGAGTGTGCTTGGCCCGGTCTTGTACACAATATATTCGTCTGACATGCCGCTACCACCTACATGGATTCAACCTAGTTACATCCCAATAACAGTCCTTCGAAACTCCAACAACACACTACTTTCCACGTACGCAGACGACACCATTGTTCTGAGTGCTGCCGATACTGCTCAAGAAGCAATAAACCTTAATCAAAGATATTTGAACTGTTTTACTACATGGGCCAACCGTTGGTGCATTTCTACTAACACCAATAAAACGGCACACGTATTATACACCAATAGAAAGCTGGATAGTAATCACAGCGCACAGTCTCCTATGCTTAATGATCAACAGATTATTACCAAGCGATGCCACCAATATCTTGGATTTCATATGGACCAGAAATTGCTTTGCTCTACCCATGTAACACAACTGTGCCACAAACTTCGAGCTACATACAAAAAGCTGGAATGGTTACTTGGGCGACACAGCAAACTGTCCAAAAACTGCAAGGTAGTAATATTCAAACAGATGTTAGTTCCAATATGGCAGTATGCCCTCCCAATCTACGGATCACTAGCATCGTCTACTCGGCTAAAACGCATTGAGGTCTTACATAACACCATTTTACGAAGAATTGTTAATGCTACAAGGTACACCAGGAACCAATCGCTGCGAGACTTGTATAACATAAAATCCTTCGAAGAATCTTACCAGCTTGCCAGCAAAAGATTTGCGGCATCTTTGATAAATCATCCCAACGTAGAAGCACGCAAGCTTGCCTGCAGCCCTTTTGTTCCACAGAGGCTTAAAAGGCCAAGGTATTTGGCTCAAATTCAGCAGCATTTTCCTCCTCCTCAGCAACAGAGCCTTCAGGATACACAAAGCGACCATCTGCCAACACTGCTCAGGCTGGAGAAAGAAATGCAGGAAGCTACTCAACGCCGATCCAATACGCCCATCCAGCAATTTGTTCCAACCCTGCCACAAAAGAGATTTAGTGAAATTATTATCAACACGTATAGACGACGATATAAAAATGGACTTATTACGCGAGAAGCACTGTCAGATTTGATCCAATACCAGCCCATTGCAATTCAACGTCTCATACTTCCAGAGTCACCTCAGCCTCAACCACAAATCTCTCCAGAGACTCAGATTCAGCCGCCTCAGAATCAGCCAGATGACGAGCAACAGCTTATTATTCGTCTCCAAGAGTTAAAAATTAACATGGAACGTGAGATTGATGATCAAATGCAAGTTGAAGAGCAAAGACTTTATTCTCAGCAACATCTACTACAGGCTTGTCAATCAATTGATGATGCCATTGAGCCAGTAGCCAATATGTGCTGGAGCCTGTCCACTAAGGCGTCAATGCGGAACTGGGACGGCCAACAGGTCCAGCAGAGCCAAGAGCGTCGATTACCGACAGCGATTGTAAGCGCACCTGCAATTAAATTAATAAATAGTCTTCCATTACAGAAAACAATGTACAAAAGAAATTACGTACCTGAAGGTGCACACACAATGGAGCAGCTACAACATGCTCTGCAGAGCAATGCACAGGTTTCACCAAATCGTCTGCCCAATCTACTTGGAGCCCCAGGTGCGCATACACGAGTCACTCGGCAAGAGAACAGACGAACTTGCGGTCCTGTGTTCCAGCATCGTCCATCGTATTATGTCAGCCGTTGCAGTCGTCGAGCAGACGTGCCACTCCAGTACAACAATGAAAATTCCATCCTTTGGACACACGAATCTGCAAATAACACATACGCAATTAATTTGCCAAGATGTGAAAGTGTACAAACTACGTTGATGAAAGTTTTGCTCCTGCGAGGGCGATGGCCCGACGTACTGCATAAAACTCGGTGGCGTCAATCCTACAGTTGGCGTCAATCAAACAGTACACACGAGAACCACTTGATGATGTGTGCAAGAACACACACAGCTTGCCGCTGCTACACCGCACATCGCACCACAAACGGCTTGGAGAACTTCTGGAGCTACACAGATCCGGCGAGTTTCTCCAAACACACAAGCTGTCATCACAAATAAGAATGCGAGGAGCGCACTTAAAATTTTGTCCGGCTATTTCGTGCTATGCGCCAAATGTCCTGCTGCAGCTGCCACTCCAGTACAGTAATAAAAACTCCATCTTTTGGACATACGAATCTGCAAGTAAGATATACTCAATTAATTTGCCCAGACTTAAAAGCGTACAAACTACGCATTTATACTTACATCCGGCTGGTGTGCTGAGCGTGTTGAAAGTTTTGCTCCTGCGATGGCAAAGGCCCGACGCTCTGCACAAACCTCGGTGGCGTCAATGCTACAGTTGGCGTCAATCACACAGTACACTCCGAACGCATGCCATGAGTTTATGCGCGCACACACACACACACAGCCTGCCACTGGAGTGAGAGATGCGACTCGACGCGGATTGTTTGTGCTTTAAGCGGGCCGCGTTGTTCCTTACTGAAATTGCAGTTGCAGAGTCAGGAGAATCGCAAATTTCCACACTAGCGCTCACCTGGACTGAGCGCCACCCATAGACGCGTTCGGGCCGGGCCTGGTGCTAAACCGACGTAGTCTACGTTGAAGCTGAGTCTCGAACGTCGGCTGGCTTCCTGGCGAGGGGACGCTGGAGAGGGGTGAGTTCCTTCCTCTTTCTCACCGTTCGCTTTGTTGAGTGCCTTTTTGCGCGGCAACTTCTTGTATTTGTCGACAAATTATTATACTCAAGTGCCAAAACCTCCAGTGCTGACCCAACGGATCAGCTGGCAGCATAGTTGGCACATCGGTATAAATTGATCTTACAAGCGCGATCGATACACGAGCTTCCGATAAGGCGCCAGTTTTGAAATTTTAAATTCAAGCTTGAAGGGAAAACAAAAGGGAACTATAAAAAAAAAATAAAACCTTGAATCCATCTGACCAGGAAGACTTCTACTGAGCTCTGGCTAATTATAGCCCCACTGCTTTGGGTGTTTCATCCCACGCACTCATAGCAGTCGAAATCTCTGGAGCGAGTCATGACGCGGACAATGATTCGGCCGATGCCGCCCCCATGGCGTTCGCAAAGTCGAATAAAATGCTGAGATCGCCCCCGCTTACGGCTTGTCGCTCAGCCCCGCCCATATTGGCGGAAAAAATCTTTGCGTTTCCGGCCACATATGAAGCGGACACTCCAATGAGACACAGAGAAGCTGAAAATGCCTGTAGCCCGCACCAAAAAACACCACCAAAAAGGGTTAAGCTGACGCCTATCGAGCTAATGAACAAGCTTGGAACTCTGGCGTGCGATATCTTATCCAGACTGGAGGATAAGGCCGTTCGACTTGTAACGTAGTCACGAAGAAGCAGCTTAAACGCATCAAAGCTATACAAGATGAGGTTAGTCAGCAGCTAAACAGCACTCTAGAGGCACAAACAATTATGATTTGACAACACTGGAGCGGTGCCAGCTAGAATCCAACGTTCGCTTCAGTGACCAAAGGCCAAAACGCTTCATGCGAGGGAGCAAAAAAGAACTCTCGTCCGTCTCCGGGCACCTCAGATAAGAAAGTGAGCTCGCCCGAACAAGCCTGCTCAGCAGGAGAGGGAACTGAATGGAGAAAGGTGGGAAAACACACTAAAACACCGATGGCTCGCAAAAGCCGCCCTGATGCCGTTTTAATCCGCTGTAAAACTAAAGAAGCCTATGGCGACGTTTTAAACAAGCTCCAAAAAAACGCTCCAGCAGTTCAAGAGCTCCGTCTCCGGAATACGTCGTATAGCAGCTGGGGAAGTCCTGCTGAATCTTTCAGAAGCTTCGGACAAAAGCACTGTCCCATTGCAGAAGGCGATCGAAGCAGTCCTGGGCGACGGAGTGGTAGTAAAGGCTCTCGGAGACAACGTGAATATTGAGCTGCGTGACATAATGGAGGGCACATCCAGCGAGGATGTATTGGGAGCAATCTCCGAAATAATGGAGCCAGACCAGCTTACAAGCGTGCTGATTAGAATGCGTCATCAAAGCAGGAAAAATTAGAATAGGCTGGGCTGTCTGCCGTATTCGCCTGAACGACATGCTCCGAAAAGCCATCATTCATGGACAACATTGGCTCAGGCTCCGCCTTTGTCAGAGCCTTGATCTTGGGCGTTTTGATCTATAGCTGCTACATGCCACCGAGCTGGAATCTTAACGATTTTGACACCGCGCTTGACGAACTAGTGGAGGATGCACGAGCACGCACGCCATCAATTACAGCGGGCGACTTCAACGCCTGGGCAATTGAATGGCAATCAGAGTCAACAAATGCTAAAGGGAAGATGCTGCTTGAAGCCCTGGGCAGCCTTAACCTGGTCTTACTAAATGTAGGCAACAAAAAAACGTTCGTCAGAGGGAGTCTTAGCTCGATAGTGGATTTAACGTTTACATCGCCAAAGCTGGCGAGGTCCTCTACATGGCAAGTCAGCGACATGTATACAGCTAGCGACCACATGGCCATTCTCTTTTCCTTTAATGGACAGAATCCGCAACCTAACAGGCAGTCTGTCAGAAGGTACAGGCCCGATACCTTGATCCCGACTCTATTCGTCGAGGAGCTACAGGATCTAAGCGCAAGTGGCAACGCTGAGGAGATGACAATATCCGTCATAAGATCTATCAGGCGAGCCTGCGACGCCAGAATGTCCAACGGCAGGTCATCTCGTCGCCACAAGCCAGTTTTCTGGTGGACCACGGAGTTTGCGGAGATCAGACGAGAATGCAACGCAGCCAGAAGGAGGTACACGCGAGCCGGTAGACACATACCTTGCGATGATCTACGTGGTGTGTTTAAACTAATACGTAGTGCTTTGTGCAAAGCTATCCGCGCCAGCAAACTCAACTGCTTTAGAGCTCTCTGCGCGGAGGCAGACCAAGACCCATGGGGACGGGCGTATAAACTAGTCATGAAGAAGATGCAAGGCAACCACAATTACGCCCACACAGATAAGGCCAAACTGGACGCTATAGTGAAGACGCTCTTCCCGCGTCAGCAGGCTAGAGACACTAGCCATGTCTTTTACGCCCCGACAACCAGCTCCCACCACTGTTCGAGAGAATCATTTGTAACAGGCTGACGGCAGCATTATGCAGCGGAAGAGACCTCTCTGAGAGACAGTTTGGGTTTCGTCTGCTGCGATAGAAGGGACACAATGGAATGGCGGATCAAAAAACTACAGCTTAGTTTTAACACTGGAGATAAGGAATGCCTTTAATTCGGCTAATTGGAGCCTCATACTGGACGCACTACGTAATTTTGACATTCCCCATTACCTGACAAACATTATTAGCGACTACCTCAATAAGCGGACTCTAATGTTTCACACAGAAGTCGGCACAGCAAAATACGAGGTCACAGCTGGCGTGCCACAAGGCTCCATTCTAGGGCCTACCTTGTGGAAAATAATGTATGACGGGATACTGAGGTTGGAACTCCAGGATAACGTGAAGATTGTGGGCTTCTCCGGCGATATTGCCATTGTCGTCAAAGCGAAACACATCCACGAGGCGGAAGCACTAGCTGAGGACTCCGTTAAGCGGGTGACAGTCTGGCTGAAATCTAGGGGTCTTAGCCTTGCCGCCCACAAGACTGAAGCGGTGCTCATAAGCTGCAGGAAGACAGTTGAAACAGCAACCCTTAGACTAGAAGGAGCCACTGTTTAAAAGAGCCATTCGATACCTCGGCGTTCATATAGATACGCGCCTTTCCTTTAGGGAACATCTCCTATACACCCACAAAAAGGCGACGGGGATTACCCAACGCCTCTTAAGGATGATGTCTAACCACGGCGGCCCCAGACATAGTTTTAGACGTTTGATAAGCAGCGTTATGAAGTCGACGATCCTATACGCGGGGCCGGTCTGGGCCGAGGCAACCAAAAACAAGAAAGAAAAGTTCAGTCGAGCACGCCCGACCGTATAATACTCTCTGCATATTTTTCCCGGTTAAATTATTAAAATCGGTATCGAGATATTACAATGTGCAGTACTTCCATTAAAACACCGTGAAACAAAAACTATCTAATCAAAATCAAACATCTGTTTGTATGCGAATACACATACGTTTGACAATGTGTGATGCATATATGTATGTATGTGTGTATTCGGCGCGGCCAGCGTTTGCGGGCAGAGCTGCCGCCAAGCAGGCTTGTGCTTGTATGTTTCTGTCTCGCTTGCACTCATTAGTGATATTGCGTTCAATTATCAATATAGTATTGTAACGCTTATAGCTTTCTTGTTTATAGTCCGATTTCAATGCATCTTTTTAGGATAGTTTGATATAGTTAGCCTCCACTCGAATTATACGAAAACAATGCTGTACTATATGAACGAAAGTTGAGAGTTATTGTTTTGTATTGTGGGAAAAAAGGGGCGTGGCAGTCCAAAATTGTAAATGGCAATGCATTAACACTGTCGCTAGGAACCTCCATACCAGAATTGGTGATCCTAGGTGCCATGGTTACTGAGATAATCGCCGAAAACACCGACTTTTTCCGAGGTGTGTCTAGTTTTTTGCAAATTGTGGGCGAATGGGGCGTGGCATCGAAAAAAAAAATGATTCTTGTATTGACTGACTAAATATGTGATCGATTGACACCAAGCTCGAACTTGTAGCTCTTACCATCTCTGAAATCTGTTTGTTCATACGGACAGACAGACGGACAGACGGTCAGACGGACAGACGGACAGACGGACATGGCTATATCGACTCGGCTTGTGATGCTGATCAAGAATATATATACTTTATGGGGTCTGCCACGCCTCCTTCTGCCTGTTACATACTTTGCACAAACCCAATATACTCTTGCACAGAGTATAAAAAGTCGTACATGAGAGGCATCGACTCAGCGTACAGACTCTGCGCGATCAGAGTCTCCAGCGCCTTCCGAACTATCTCTGGGAAGGCGGTCTTAGTGATATCAGGTATGATCCCACTCAGCATCCTAATAACAGAAGCCAGATACGTATATGAGTCCAGAAGAAACATTAGCGAGACTTTACCGATTAGACACATAAAAGACGATGCACGCAGAGCCAGATGCACGCAGAGCCAGAGATGGGAGAGAACGGAAACCGGACGATGGACGGCGCGCCTAATACACAACATAGATGACTGGATGCAGCGCAAGCACGGGGAAGTAAACTTCTACCTGACCCAACTCCTGAGCGGTCACGGGTGCATTAGGGCATACCTGTTCAGATTTGGAAACGACACAAGCGATAGGTGCCCTACATGCGATGCATTTCGTGCAACAAGTTCAGCACGGAGCGAAGTCTCGTCGAACGGGAAATCGGCGGCGAAATAGAAGTGGACACTATAATTTCCCACATGATTAGTAGTCCGGTCATTTGGTCAGCGGTCAACAAATTCGCGAGAGAGGTCATGACCACCCTTAGGGCGGAGGAACAGCAAAGAAGGTTCCAAACGCAGGGGCTCTCAAGCCACGAGCCGGCGCTGCGAAGAATTACCTCACGACAGTCCCGCAGCTCCGGCCCCAGAGAGAACGGCAAATCTTACCTTTTGTTTTCGCCTCTTCGAGGCCACACCACACATTAATATCATATCTCCCCATTGCAAAATTCCGCCATGTACATATACTTCCCTACCCCCTACTGTCAATAAAACCGAAAAAAAAAAACAGCCTGCCACTGCTACACCACACATCGTACCACAAACGGCTTGGGGAATTACTGAAGCTACATAGATCTGGTGAGTTTCTACAAATACACAAGCTACCATTCTTGACTGGATGCTAACAGGAGCGGCAGCAGCATTTTTCCAGATGGCTCCTCGGGGCATTCGGGCCACGCACCATACGCGGCGTCTGTCAGTGGCGACCAACACACGCTTGGAGTTTTAGAGCTCATCGTAAGTCACTGCCGCCTGACATCTGGAAAAATAAAAAAATTTATGTAAAGTTATATTAATCAGGTTTTGTTAGCCAAAAGTAACATAATTGTTTGCCAACATGTATTTTATACTCACGTTCCAATTAAGACTGAAAAAGTCAGTATTTTTTCTGGCGGAGTTGCCAGACAGTTTCCTTTATAATATGCTAATTATTTTTGTATATGTTGCTAATGGAAAAGTAATGACACAAATAAATGAAGATAAACTGCCGACTAAAGTTTAGTCGACAGCCAACCCCCATTGTGCGCATAAGTGCACAGAGACTAAAAAAAGTTGAAGCACGCCAACTTCTACGGCGCAAAGTGTCTTCAAATAACCAATACTCGCATACCATTATAGAGGTATCCTGACGTTACTGACGCCGCACAAAACCTACCAAAGACTATATACTCCAGGAACAACTATTAAAAAATTCGAGATACACTCACAACGGTACTTTTACCATTTACCTCCCCTGGTTTACGCACTCATCTTTTCTCTCGAATTTTTTAAGCGTATCCAGTAAAAATAGTTGTTCTTGTATATAAATCTTTAACATCACAACTTAAATCTTGTATTATCCCATTCCGCCAGTTTCCATCCCACATTGGTGCTATCTCTCTATTCACGCACCAATGAAGAAAATAAACATGGATGGATCCTCACCCGATCCATCTGGAATGTTGGGTATAAAGAAAAAAAAGGCTGTTTGGTTTAATTGTTGCCTTTGTGGCTTTTGTAATAACTTGTGTTGGATCATGATAGTAGTTAGAACAAGGAGAATAAATGAATTGTTAGGATAAGCTTTAATTACTGAGATTATTGAATTGTCCAGTAATATGCGCATAAAAATTCTTATACTTAAGCTAGCATGTAAGTTTGATTTGTATTCGGCAATGCAGCTGTCGCGAGCGGCAGGCCAGTTCGTATTTTCGTCTCGCTGTAACCACACACACGCTGCCAAGCCTTTCCGCGATTGCCTGTCCAACAATAAATTGTATTGTTTAAGAACTTGCAATTTGTTCTTTACTTAAAGTAGTTTACGATTTTTCATTGGCGCCCGAGCAGGGACTTTCAATCGCGTTCGTTGGTCTATAAGACATTTCTAGGCTTGGTTGGCGGTGTGTGTGGGTTTCGATTGTTGTTGCTGGATTGCCCTGGAGCTGTTAACTTTAGTGGAATTTTGGGATTCGAACAGCCAGGAGTCGAAGACGCCCATCTTGGAGATAATCCCAGAATTGAGTCCAAGAGCGACTCTTCTGATCAGGTAACAGTGCCCAAACGAGTCAGTGCAGGAGAATATAGAAAGTGCAAGCATATAAGCTGCACATTACACGTTCGAACGTACATAAAAGTACTGCTCCATTTGTTGCACATTAGAGATACTGCGTTTCGGCACTGATATATTTGTGATTTATTGAAAAGCAATTTGAAGCAAAACACACAAATTGAATTAAACAAATGTAAAAAAACATAAACAAAAACAAAACACTTAACTAGTGCAAATATATTTGTTATATTTATTTGGTATATCAACGTTAGCCGTTCCTCTTTGATTTCGCTATTCGCCAATATCTACATATTTCGGTGGTGGGTTTTTTGACCTTTTTTCTTTGCACATAATTTTCACATAAGTAAAGCGCAGTTCGCGTTTACATACATACATACAGCTGTTGGATTTGGCTTGCGGTAGTTAGCTTGCACTTTATTAGTGTTTTTTCTTTGCTTCTGCATTGCTTGTTTGTGTCGCGCTAGCAAACATACAAACGTATGCTGATTAACTGCAAGCCCGTTAGTTGTTGTTGGTAAATCGCATCATTGCCTACGCATGCGCAGTTGTTGTTGGTAGATCGCATCGTTTGTGTACCTGCGCATGCGCTGTTGTTGTTTTTACTGAGTGTGCAGTAGAATAGTTGGAATATCGCTAATCAGCTGGTGCGTTTGGGTAGATTGTTACTTTGTTTTTGTTGTCAGCGCTTATCTACATACGCTTGCGTTTGATCAGTTGTTGTTAGCTTTGCTATTCGAGAAGTGTAGTTAGCCAGCTGATTGTCATTACTCTTCGATTCGTTTTACATCTTAAATTATATTGAACAGCTACTGTCTTTGTGACAGTACACTTAAGTGCATTCGAATAGGGCCAACTTTAATTAGTCAATATGGCACACAACGTAGATTATAATGAGACTGTAATTGATGTTGACGAAGCTTGCCTTAGTGCTCGTTTAAGTCAATTATTTGTTAAATTGGAGAAAGTAGAGAGCGACATAGAGCGCCAGAGAAGTTCACTCATTAATAAAATGGTGACTCCAAGTAAATTTGAGATTCAGTGCCGGCTAGATATATTAAATTCGTATATTTCCAAAGCTATGGATCTGCAGTCAGAGATCGACGCAATAGATCCTGACAATACTAGCCGATCAATGCTTGAGGAAACTTGCATTCTTGCACGGTCTTCATATATGGCGGCTCTTACCAAATTTGAAGTTGTTGACCGTGCTCCAGTTTCAGCGGTAAGCATTCGGAGTACAAACAGTTTATTGGTCTGTTTGAAAGTTTGGTAGACTCTGATTGTTCGTTATCAAATATTGAAAAATTCAATCACTTGATATCATGTCTATCAGACGAGGCTTTGGGAACAATAAAGGCTTATAAGGTATCTGTTGCGAATTACCCGAAGGCATTAGAAAGTCTGAGTCGAGTTTACGATAACAATTTTTTTTTGACACTCTCTCCCAGTTGTTCGACATTGAGCAGATGTCCAAGCCATCATCAGTTGGAATTCGCACAATGGTTGACTCGGTATCGGCCATTTTTGATTCGCTAATGTCGGTTGGGAGTGAGGAAGATTTCGCTAAAGCAGTTTTAATCCACATAGTTATGTCAATGGTGGATCCTCATACGAAATCGAAGTACGAGGAGCAACATCATCAAATCCTGCCGATTTGTCGTCAAGATGGTGTGGCGTTCAGAAACTCGATCAGTGCGTTCGGCTGCGTTGCATGGAAAAAAGACAATGGCCTCGAGGGTTAGAAGAATACTCGGTACTTGTTTGCTTAGATAGTTTGGCAAGATTGAAATCGCTGACTATATAAAGTCAAAAGTCGGACGATTTTGGAAGACGAATCTCTTTGATTCATGTAGGTATAGAGTTGTGCGGTGCGACAGATGCGCTGGTAAAGATAAGAGGACGAGCCCCGCCAAAAGTGTATACGGCGGTGTTCGTGTGTTTTGCATCAAATGCTGTTCATATTGAGTTTACAGCAAGATCCACTAAACCTCTCATTTTAACAGCGTACAGCTTATTCGCTCGACGTGGCACGCGATACTTGGAGAAGGAGCCACATTTTCGTGAGGAGCCTGGTGAAGGAGTTCCAGGACTCATTTCGAAGGAAGCAATGCAGCCTTCAGTTCTCCGCGGAAGGAAGATGGAGTGGAGGCTTATCTCAAAGCGGCCCCCTCGTCGGAGGACTGGACATACGGCAGGTCAGCCGGCGGCCGTCGCGAATGCTACCAGGGCTACCAAGGGATTGAAGGCGATCCCTTCAAGGTGGCCGGAATGTTGGATCATGATAGTAGTTAGAACAAGGAGAATAAATGAATTGTTAGGATAGGCTTTAATTACTGAGATTATTGAATTGTCCAGTAATATACGCATAAAAACTCTTATACTTAAGCTAGCATGTAAGTTTGATTTGTATTCGGCAATGCAGCTGTCGCGAGCGGCAGGCCAGTTCGCTATTTCGTCTCGCTGTAACCACACACACGCTGCCAAGCCTTTCCGCGATTGCCTGTCCAACAATAAATTGTATTGTTTAAGAACTTGCAATTTGTTCTTTACTTAAAGTAGTTTACGATTTTTCAACTTGTTTTCAAATTAAATACCATTTTCGAATCAAATAATTTTATATAAATAAAACAAGAATGAATGCTTTCGTCGCCTCGCGATTTTAGGATACCCGTCACTCAAGTTCAATATGTTATTAGCAATGGTGAAAGATATGACAGCTTGGCAAACAGAACATTTTCATACAAATTCATGCTTAGAGCATATTTTCGACCGATCGTTCCTATGGGAGCTATATGATATAGTAGTCTGATTGGTATTAAACTTGGTCAGTACATCTACTCTCTACTGCCCGTGTAAATTTGGTTCAGATAGCATAGATAACAAAAAAGTTTTCTATACTAAAATATTCTAATTTTACCTGCACAGTTATTTTTATATGAAGATAGAACGCCCTAAAGTAGGCGCATCAAAAAACAAAAACAAACTTGTACTGCTTGGGTATTGTAGCTTTCATTTGCGACCCCTCTCATCTTTCATCTGAGATCCTTTTGTTTATACAGACCGACGGACGGTCGGACAGACGAACTCTTTTCAAGGTGGCTATTCTCTCAAGAGAATCGTGGACACACAGACATCCCCATAAAACTCATCTCCCCACTTTTACACCGACGGCTCTCGAGCGGACGGTCGTACGGGCTTAGGGTTTTACTGTCCGGAGGTAGGGATATCAAAATCCTTTAGACTCCCGGATCACTGTAGCGTCTTCCAATCGGAGATATACGCTATAAAATAAGCACTTAAAACTCAAGATTGTGTGATTCCTTACCGATGCAGGATCTGCATCCTCTCGGATAGTCAGGCAGACCACAAATCCCTGGGGTCTGTCTCAACAAAATCCCACGCTACAAACGATCAGATCACATCAGAACAGATCTCTCATGGAGATGGCAGCTCGATTCGGTCTCCAACTCATCTGGGTCACAGGACACAGAAATATTGAAAGCAATACAACCACAGACGAGCTAGCAAGGCTTGGCACAGTCTCCCCTCTCGACTTAGAGAGAGGGCAAGTTTGCATGCCTTTAGCGTCCTGTAGACTTCGAATCAGCAAGCACTTCGAAAGGCTAGCTGACCTCATATGGGAAAACACACACAGATGTAGAGTACCTCGTTCTACCTGGCCTGTTCGCGATGAGAAACGATCGGCCAACTTATGCAGGCTGAACCGTAAGGACTGTTCCGACGTTTTCCGGGCCCTCACTGGGCACTGCCTTGTAGGAATACACGCCAACAGGCTATCCGCTGATTTCCACGACTTCTGCAAAAGCTGTATCAACGAAGAGGAAGAGGAGACGGCAATACATTTCCTCTGCCACTGTCCTACTCTAAGACCGCCTAGACAGTGCCATCTTGGCGCCTTTCTCTTTAATGGGTTGTCCGATATAGCCGAAAAACAACCTCTAAAATTAGAAAAATTCATCCGATCCACTAAGTGGTTTTCGTCAAATCTTTTTTAAGAGCCACATAATTCCCTGCATTCCAAATGGTATCACACCGAGCCGAATTCGGCTCATGTGTGCCGGTGTATATAATCACCGGCAGCCACTATACCTAATCTATCCACTAAGGTTAAGACCAATACAACAACATACATAACTTTATTTTTTTCATAATTTGAGGATGAAATTTTAATAACCAAATAGACAAGAAAAGGGTTGATACATTTTCCAATTTTGACTGTGAATTTTTCTTTTTCTTTTTTTTTTTGTTTAAAGATTATATTATAAAAGAACATTTTAATCGAGTTATATATATTATTAAATGTTGATTCTAGTAGTACGTTTCCTGTTCCACCCAGCCTCCCGGATTTTTGCGAATGAGATACCGCCTACCTTCATCAAATAATATTATAAGGATTCCGAACGGAACAGCATATATCCACCAAATTAGTCTGCAATATACTTAAATTAGTAATTGGTACATAAGTTTAGTAGGACCTACCTCACAGGATACATGCGAAGTGCCTTTTTCATTCCAGGGGTATAGCAAATTATACAAGCAATGGCTGTTTCAACTACCAATGATAAGTTCAATATATGGTTGCGCATTCCTTGATGTATTATAGAATTTCGCCGAGTTTTGCAAATTATTAAATCACACCATTGGGTTACGACAATAGACACAAAAAATCCAGTACTGGCAGTATACTCAAGCTCCTTTCGTTCTCTATAGGTCTATAAGGGTAAAGAAATAAATAAAAAAAATAGATACATTATGTCTAATCATAAGCATATGTAGTTAGAATATGGGTATATATGTGGGTTGGTGCTGCCAACTGCCACACTAAAATATTCAAGTTTTACCTGTACATTTATCTTTACATGAAGATATAACGCCTTAAAGTTTGTGTGTCAAAAAACAAAAACAAACTTGTACTTGTACTGTAATATCGCATGATCCGAAGGGATCTTATAAGATAATAATAATTTCACATCATCTGTATACATAAGTATGCGACAATGGGATAGCGAACAGGGAAGGTCGTTTATAAAAAGGTTAAAGAGTAAAGGTCCTAGGTGACTACCCTGGGGAACTCCAGAAGTAACAAAAACAGATTTAGAGGTGGCTGATCTAAGCATAACCCTTTGGGTCCTACCTGTTAGATATGAAGATATCCATAGAAGAGTGGAAGGTGGGAAGCCTAAAATGCTAAGTTTGTGTAAAAGGACGTTATGATTCACAGAGTCAAATGCTTTACTAAAGTCAGTATAGATGACATCAGTTTGCATTCTATTAAGGAATGCCTCATTTATAAAAGAGGTAAATTCCAATAAATTGGTCGAGGTCGACCGACTCTTAACGAATCCGTGTTGGGCAGGGATGTTGCAAACTCATAGTAATTATCTTTTCGAAGAGCTTAGGGATTGCGGATAACTTCGCAATTCCCCTGTAGTTGGATATATCCGACTTACATCCTTTTTATGCAGTGGGATAATGTAAGATTCTTTCCATAAATTAGGAAAAACAGAGGATTCTAAAGAAAGTTTAAAAAGAATTAGGAGAGGTTTTATTATGGAAAAACAGCACTCCTTGAGCACACAACTTGGAATGCTGTCAGGCCCAGGAGAGAAGGAAGACTTTAGGGTGTTAATTGAGGAAAGCATGCAACTATCAGTAATGTGAGGTAAGAAAACAGAGTTAGTGGGCAAACTGGAGGTGTATGTTGATTGAAAAAAGGTAGCAAAGAGATCGGAAGCAGCCGAATCATCGATTACTTTACAGGAATTGAAAAAGAAGGAATTGGGTAAGGTACTAGATTTTCGTTTAGAATTTACAAAATTAAAGAAGAAATTAAAGAATTGTTTAGGATCACGCGCAAATTGATTCTTGCAACGAACGAGATAACTTTCATAGCATTGAGAATTGAGAAGGGTAAAGGCAGCTTTTAATTTAGAATAATTTGAAAAGTCTAAGATAGAACCTGTCTGCTTAAACTTTTTAAAATATTAAGATTTCTTGTTTTTTAAGTTGGATAGTCTTGGTGAAAACCAAGGTGGTTTACGTGAAATAGACTTTACAACACAGAATGGAATGCAGACATCAAAGATTGAGTTTAAAATGTTGTAAAAATACTCGACAGCTATGTTAATATCATTCGTGCTGTATAGTATAGACCAGTCAGTAGCAAGAATCTGTTGATTTAGCAAAGAATAATTTCTTTTGCGGAAGCAACGGCGCGACCTGGAAGAGAAAGAATTAGCTAAATGGGTTAAGTTAGGAATAGTCAAGGATAGTTCAAGAGTGGGATGAAAAGAATCTTCAGGTACAACTACAGGAGAAGATCTAGTGACAACGGCACTGGATGAATCATTTACAAAGATGAGATCCAGCATTCTATTTAGACGATTATATATATGATTGACTTGAAAAAGAGGAAGATCAATCAAACCATCTAAAAAGTCATTATTAGGTGTGGGAATGTAATTAAACTTGTCAAAACACGTCCAGGAAACGTTTGGCAAGTTAAAATCACCAAGTGTCACAAAGAAATCTTGAACACGAATGTGACTAAGTATTTCTTTAATGAAATTAAAATGTTGCAAATACATCGACATTTCAGACGATGGAGGAATATAGGAACAAGTTACATAAAGCGCAAATGACGAAAAAGAAACCTTAACGGCAACAATTTCAATTTCATCTAGTGGTGAGACATCTATTATTTCAGCATTAAGGCTGGATTTCACTGAAATAAGGACTCCACCACCACGTCGATTAAGACGATCGCGTCTAAATATATTATATTTTGATGACATTATTTCATTATCAGCTATACTAGAATTAAGCCAAGTCTCTGAAAATGCAACAATGTCAGAATCAAAAGAGAAACTATTTTTATGTAATTGTTTTAATTTAGACCCCAAACCCTTACATTCTGATATAGAATGAAAAGTTGGTCAGAGTCTAGTTTTTTGAGACTATTGCTGGGGATTGAGACGGACCACTAGTCGGAAGGGAGATGGGAGTTGCACGAGTTCTACTCTTCTGTTTAAACTCGTGAACAATCATATGAGGAGGCCAAAACGTTGGATCACATATGGCAGGAAACCATTCAGGGGATACACTAATCTTAAAAGAGGAGATCTCTCTAGGCTCAGCGAAATTAAATTTAGATATACTAACGCTGCCAGGAGTTTTGGAAGCGATAAATGCAGCCACAGACTATAATATATAATATATGCTTGCGTGGAGCCACGACGGTAAGCAGAGGAGGCTGAACAATTGTGGGACTTGCAACATTAAGGGTAATGCCAGGTACCACATTTATATTAGGGGGTGAAGGGGCGACTGCGGGGGTGGCAGTAGATCGACAGTTACGTCGATTAGGGGGACTTTTAGAGTTCTTACCCTTAGCCGCAACTCCATTAACAGCCACTGATTCAATAGTAATGGGTGAAGGATCGGTTACAGGAGGGACAGGCAGTGCCGGGAAAGCAACATTGGCTCATGTGGGTTGATCAGGTACAGGAGATATTGCAGGAGGAATATAGGAAGGAGGGGGTGAAGAGTTACGGGGAGAGGGAGAAAAGGATAAAAGGGGAGGCCCATTATGCACAGGTGAGGTAAGGAGTGAACCCGGGGGAACAGGCAACATAAGTTGTTGCTGAGAACACACCTTGTCAGGTGGGGTCTCAAACTTATAATTGCTAAGCAAGTCCGCACTAATATCAAAATCAGTGTTTAGCTTCTTAGCGAGTGAGCGCAACTTAAGGAATTGTTTTTTCACAGTATTATACATACGTGAAAAATCACATTGCAGCTCAATACAAACTGGACAAGACCATCGTAATCCACCACTGCCTACTTTGGCTGAGGATATGAATTTTTCGAATTCACGCCCAGTAAGACCAGCACATTTTATATGCATAATGTTGTCACACAGCCAACAGTGCACATAATTTGGTTGGTTGGTCACTGTCACGAGATGGACCATAATTGCAATTGTTTTTGCAGCATGCCATTTCACTCAAAAATAACTCAGCAAATAGAGTGACAACGAGAAAAAATAAGAGTACACAAAATACTTTAGATGTAAACAAATAAGCTCGAAAACAGAATTCGCAAGAATGCAAAAACAAATGTTAACGAAAAACAGTTAATCAACAAAGGCAAGCCGTGGATGCAAGCGCAAGTGAGAAATTTTGTGCAAGCGAACAAACCAATATAATCTTGCAGAGAGTACAAAAATGCAAGTTTCTGCATACAAGCATTCAGTTTTTCGGCAATGTGATAGTAAATCGTTTTTTGTCTCCGTCATTGACAGGGTTTTTTGGAAATAATCGGTCGGAAGTGTACACGGACGCTTCGAATGATGGTTTTGGGGCAGTTTTTTAGCAGTTAGCTGTTTAAACATCCATTTGATGGTCATTAAAGTCATACTGAAATTCTAATGATAATATGAACCTAAAACTCGTAATTCTAGCAACTGGAGCAAATGTTTCTTCATAATCAACTTGGTACTTTTGAGTAAATCCTCATGCATACAGTCTAGCTTAATATTAATTAATTCATTATATTTAACGCAAAACACCCAATATTTTTGTTTTCTGGCTTCTTTATAATTGTCCAAGTGTTGTTAATTTCACGCGCTTTCAATTCTGTATTTATTACATTGCTCCAATCAGACTTGTCGTTCCTAAAATTTATTTTTTCAAAGGAACTTGAAACTTTATCAAACATTTTATAAACATTTAGTATAAATTTCTTTAGACTATCATCATGTTCATTATAGGATACCCTAGGTTTAGACAATAATCTCTGACTTTTTCTAATCATTACATTGGTATCCTGATTGTATTCAAGACCATTATTTGACTGATCAATTGTTTCACCATCCGTACTCTCCTTCGGGATGTTTAATACCTTACTTTAATTCAGGGAATTTGTTTTTCTTTTCGCACCTTTATTCTGAAAACTCAGCTTTTCGCACTCCTTACTTTCATTCAGGATTTCACATTCGTACTATCATTCGGGAAATCAAACTGATCATATTCCTTACTCTCATTCAGGACATCACTTTTTCTTCTTCTACTTTCTTTCGGAAAATTCAGCTTTTCGCATTGCTTATTTTCATTCAGGATTTCACATTCATTACTATCATTCGGGAAACCAAAGTCATCATATTTCTTACTCTCTTTCAGGAATTGTTGTTGACTTTTTTCCATACTCTCTTTTGGGAAATCTGTTTCAAGCTTTACTGCTCTTGAATGAATCATGTTAGTTTCGACTACAACAATATCCCTTGCAGCAATAACCTTTTCTCTTGTGATATCCCACAATTTGAGTCCATTTGGTTCATATTATATCAATATGGCTTTGTACGATTCCTAATCAAATTTACCATTTTAGACCCCGTATTCTTAAAAAATAGTATAGGGGTCAACAAGGTTGTCAGAAGCGAAATGAGCGTAACAGGCAGAAGGAGGCGTGACCGACCCCCATTATCACAAATTCTCTTACACTCATATTTCAATATCGTTCCCACACAAATCTTTCTCAGACAAAAATGATACTTATAAACAATATACGTTTTTAATGCATCGATCTCATGCTAATAATCTATTTATAAACAATCTGCGTTCGCGACCGTGAGATCTGTGTTATCAGGAAATTTTAGGCAAAGCTTCACTTTGACAGTGCAGATGTCAGCAAAGCTTGACTTTGCGTATCAAATACACAAACCTCAAAACCCAATAATGCTAATAACAAAACTGTAACAGAACTAATATTGTAAACAAATGTTAAAAAAACACTTTACAGAAATATCCTTACCGCAGATATAATTATTCATTACTAGTATTTTACTCCGTCTTAGATTGATCGCACGTAATCAATAAAATTACTATTCTTTCACAAATAAAAGTGTTTTATATTTGAGTGGAAAAATCTAAGTTTGTAATTTGCGCAGCCGGTAGGATACTGAGAAAGTCCTTTGTAACAGTAATTCGTCCTTTTGAATCACATAACGAATATCCTTATAAAACTACGGGGATACTTCGGGATTGAGCTCGCAATTTTGGATAATCAGTATCCGCACAAGAACACGCGAGTTATAGTGCACTATAAATAGCCCATTTATGCAAATAAATTGGACAGCTTTTGAAAAAATCCAAACAACCCCAACAAAATAGCGGAATTTAACTACAAATTCAGACTGCTATTGTAAAAAACCCAACTAACCAAATAGCCCAATTAAAAAAATTCGGACTGCTATTTTTAGACCCCGTACTCTAAAAAAGAATAGAGGGGTCTATTAGGTTTATCAGTAACGAAATCTGCGTAACAGGCAGAAGGAGGCGTGGCCGACCCCATAAAGTATATATATTCTTGATCAGCATCAACAGCCGAGTCGATAGCAATGTCCGTCTGTCCGTCTGTCTGTCCGTCCGTCCGTATGAACACCTGGATCTTTTAAACTACAAAAGCTAGAGACACCAAATTTATAATGAAAGTCCGTTATTAAGTCAGGCAGGTTAAGTTTATTTCAAATTTTTGCCACGCCCCTTATCGCCCCCGCAATGAGCAAAAAACCAGACACACCTCGAAAAAAATGTAGTTTCAGGCCTATAACTCAGTAACTATGGCACTTAGGAACACCATTTCTGGTAAGCAGGTTGCTAGAGACAGCCTTAATGCAATGCCTGCCATGCCCCCTTTTCTCATAAGAGCTAAAAAACTTTTATATTTCAAACCAGTATTTTAGGCATTTAGTCAAATAGTACAGTGTTTATAAATAATTATTCGAAGAGAGGAATATCACATCAAACTATCCTGCGCGCGTCGTTAAAATCCGTCCATTAACAAAAAAGTTAGAAGGTTAGAAAAATTATGTAATTTATCGGAAATTTCGCTGCCTGTGTGACGACAGCGCTGCTCGCAGACGCTGCGACGCTGCCGTGCCGACCAGTGCTAGGCACGCATACATACATATGTGCATACACATGGTAGAGTTGCGGCGCGATGTGAAATCGTTGCCTGAGGGTCGTAGGTTCGAATGCTGGCAATGAGAATTGCTAATTTAATTTTTTTTTAAATATCAATTCAAAATATACATATAAATTTTTATTTTTAAATTTCGTTATAAAATTTTAATTCAAATTAAATACAAATGCGCATTACTATGGGAGTACGGGGTCTTTTACAGTCGACTCGATCGACTGTAGTCTTTCATACTTGTTAATACACAAATAATTAAAATCAAAATAAAGTCCAAAAAATTACATTGGCGATAACCAAAATAGATCTTTCGCAACTACTTCAACAAATACGCCAAGTGCCGTGTTTCTCTGGAGAGCCCAATACACTGGCTTTATTCATCAGACGCATTGCATACCTGTTGAATTTTTACGAGACAACTGACGCCCGTCAAGTTGCAGTTATGTATGGAGGCATCAAACTACTGATCGTGGGAGCAGCTGGAAACATCGCCCAAATTGGGTACCACAACAACTGGACATCTTACGCCCTCATTAATGAATACAAGACGCATACACCGTCTACTCGACCCCGTTTAAAGGTAACCTTAACCTATTTTGTGACGAGTTAGATAATAGATGCAATATTATAACAAATAAACTAGCTTTATAAAATATTGATAACAACACAATTGTATACACTCAAGCTATGAAAAATACAGTTGAAAACACAATTGAAAAGAAACACACAAACAACACTAGCCAAATATGACATATCTACAGTTCAGAAATTGCGCCAAGTGTCTCAACGAAAAGGCATTTGTGAAGATTCATGCTTTACTAAGAATTCTGATAATCTGACCAATCCATATGCACCAGTTTTCTCTGCATTTAAAGCGCACTATCCTGACCTACCTCAAACATATAAACATAATGATCACCCACAAAATGGTCAAGTAAACAATAGTTCACCATCACAAAAAGTGCATTCTAGGCAAAATCAGTTTGACGAAAAGAAAAGAACAGAAAACTTTACAATGAATTCCGCGAAGATTTGCTTAGGGAGATGCAATTCAAGAACAAAGAGTGCCGATCAAGCGAACTAAAGTAGGCAGCGGACAGACACGCATGGAAACTAACGAAAATCACCATCAAGCTGAGACATATTCAAATGACACCAAAGACGAATACATGACGAATATAAACAATATCAGCAATTTTATTCTAAACATTTTCTACTACAAGCCTGGGAACACACCAATACATATAAATTATGTTTAATAGTCACAGATACAGATGTCTCATTGAAATTGGATCGTCAATAAACATGATGACAAAGAATTTATTCAATCTTCAAGTAAAATGTAAAGATATTTCAGTTCGCAGTTTAACCGGGTTTTCCAAGTTAAATAAATTTGTTATCCTTCCAGCCAATGGCTTATTCCAACAAGAAGCACAATTTTGTCTACACGAATTTTCTCCTTATTATGACATTTGAAAAATCGTAAACTACTTTTAAATAAGAACAAATTGCAAGTTCTTAAACAATACAATTTATTGTTGGACAGGCAATCGCTGGAAGGCTTGGCAGCGTGTGTGTGATTTAAGCGAGACGAAAATTACAACTAACTGCTGCTTGCGACAGCTGCACTGCCGAATGCAAATTCGGCTTACCAACTAGCTTAAGTATAAGAGTTCATTACAATGCTGGACAATTCAATAGTTTCGTTAATTTAAACTAATAATACAAATTCATCATTTTCTTATTCTAACTACTTATATTTATGATCCGACATTCCGGCCACCTTGAAGGGATCGCCTTCAATCCGTTAGTAGCCCTGGTTGATCTGCTACATGTCCAGTCCTCCGAAAAGAGAGAGGCGCTTCGAGATAAGCCTCCACTCCATCTTCCTTCCGCGGCGAACTGAAGGCGGCTCTGCTTCCTTTCATTAGAGTCCATTGAACTTCATCGCCAGGTTCTTAACGAAAATGTGGCGCCTTCTCCAAGTATCGCCGGACTGGCGTGCCACGGCGAGCGAGTAAGCTGTACGCTGTTAAAGTGAGAGGTTTCGTGGATCTTGCTGTAAATACAATATGAACAGCATTTGATGCAAAACACACGAACACCGCCTTATACACTTTTGGCGGGGCTCGTCCTCTTATCTTTATCAGCACGTTTGTGGCACCGCACAAATTTATGCATATATATATCAAAGAGATTCGTCTTCCAAAATCGTCCGACTTTTGACTTTATATAGTCAGCGATTTCAATCTTGCCAAACTATCTAAGCAAACAAGTACCGAGTATTCTTCTAACCCTCGAGGCCATTGTCTTTTTTCCATGCAACGAAGCCGAACGCACTGATCGAGTTTCTGAACGCCACACCATCTTGACGACAAATCGGCAGGATTTGATGATGTTGCTCCTCGTACTTCGATTTCGTATGAGGATCCACCATTGACATAACTATGTGGATTAAAACTGCTTTAGCGAAATCTTCCTCACTCCCAACCGACATTAGCGAATCAAAAATGGCCGATACCGAGTCAACCATTGTGCGAATTCCAACTGATGATGGCTTGGACATCTGCTCAATGTCGAACAACTGGGAGAGAGTGTCAAAAAAAAATTGTTATCGTAAACTCGACTCAGACTTTCTAATGCCTTCGGGTAATTCGCAACAGATACCTGATAAGCCTTTATTGTTCCCAAAGCCTCGTCTGATAGACATGATATCAAGTGATTGAATTTTTCAATATTTGATAACGAACAATCAGAGTCTACCAAACTTTCAAACAGACCAATAAACTGTTTGTACTCCGAATGCTTACCGCTGAAACTAGGCAACTTAAGTTAAGGCAAGTGAGAATGGTGGGACACTGGAGCACGGTCAACAACTTCAAATTTGCTAAGAGCAGCCATATATGAAGACCGTGCAAGAATGCAAGTTTCCTCAAGCATTGATCGGCTAGTATTGTCAGGATCTATTGCGTCGATCTCTGACTGCAGATCCATAGCTTTGGAAATGTACGAATTTAATATATCTAGCCGGTACTGAATCTCAAATTTACTTGGAGTCACCATTTTATTAATGAGTGAACTCCTCTGGCGCTCTATGTCGCTCTCTACTTTCTCCAATTTAACAAATAATTGACTTAAACGAGCACTAAGGCAAGTTTCGTCAACATCCACTACAGTCTCATTATAATCTACTTTGTGTGCCATATTGACTAATTAAAGTTGGCCCTATTCGAATGCACTTAAGTGTACTGTCACAAAGACAGTAGCTGTTCAATATAATTTAAGATGTAAAACGAATCGAAGAGTAATGACAATCAGCTGGCTAACCACACTTATCGAATAGCTGAGCTAACAACAACTAATTAAACGCAAGCGTATGCAGATAAGCGCTGACAACAAAAACAAAAGATCAATCTACGCAAACGCACCAGCGCAAACAATAACCAGCTGATTAGCGATATTGCGACTATTCGACTGCACACTGCGTAAAAACAACAACAGCGCATGCGCAGGTAGACAAACGATGCGATCTACCAACAACAACAGCGCATGCGTAGGCAATGATGCGATCTACCAACAACAACTAAAGGGCTTGCAGTTAATTAGCGTACGTTTGTATGTTTGCTAGCGCGACACAAACAAAGCAAAGCAAAAGCAAAGTAAAGCAATCACAAAGTACAAGCTAACTACCGCAAGCCAACTCCAACAGCTGTATGTATGTATGTAAACGTGAACTGCGCTTTACATATGTGCAAATTGTGTGCAAAGAACAAAGATCAAAAAACCCACCACCGAAATATGTAGATTGGCGAATAGCGAAATCAAAGAGGAACGGCTAACGTTAACAAGCGAAATAAATATAACAAATATATTTGCACTAGTTAAGTGATTTGTTTTATTTATGTATATTTATTTGATTCCATTTGTGTGTTTTGCGTCAAATAGCCTTTCAATAAATCACAAGTATATATCAGTGCCGAATCGCAATGTCTTTATTGTGCATCAAATGGAGCAGTACTTTTCTATGTACGTTCACGAATATGTATTATGCGCCGCTACTACGCTTGCACTTTCTATTCTCCTATGCACTGAATCGTTTGGGCACTGTTACCTGATCAGAAGAATCGCTCTTGGACTCAATTCTGGGACTATCTCCAAGATGGGTGTCTTCAACTCCTGGCTGTTTAAATCCAAAATTCCAAAGAAGTCAACAGCTCCAGGGAAATCCAACAAAAACAACAAGTGTAACGATACCGACACAGACCGCAAACCAAGCCTTGAAATGTCTTAAAGACCAACAAACGCGATTGAAAGTCCCTGCTCGGGCGCCATGAAAAATCGTAAACTATTTTTAAATAAGAACAAATTGCAAGTTCTTAAACAATACAATTTATTGTTGGACAGGTAATCGCGGAAAGGCTTGGCAGCGTGTGTGTGGTTTAAACGAGACGAAAATTACAACTAACTGCTGCTTGCGACAGCTGCACTGCCGAATGCAAATGAACAATAATGCAAAAATTGATTATTTTAATAATCAGATAATGATAAGCCAACGTACATTTGTTCAAAAGAACATTGAACCATCAGACGCCAATTTATCTGAAAATTTTGAAGCCATTTCAAACAAAAGTACCTTTACGTCTGAACCTAATTACGCAATGAAAAATGAAATTTTCATTAACAAACAATACAGACTTGAACATTTAACCCAGAAGAAACAAGTAAAAAAAGGCCACAGTAATGCGCATTTATATTTAATTTGAATTAAAATTTTATAACGAAATTTAAAAATTAAAATTTATATGTACATTTTGAATTGATATTTAAAAAAAATTAAATTAGCAATTTTCATTGTCAGCATTCGAGCCTACGACTTTCAGACAAAGATTTCACATCGCGCTCTACCAGTTTAACCAATCAGCATTTACATGTTATACATACAAGTACACACTCGTTTGAAATTATGTGCATGCAGATATGTATGTATGCGTGCCTACCACTGGTCGGCAGTGTCGCAGCGTCTGCGAGCAGCGCTGACGTCACACAGTCAGCGAAATTTCAGCTAAATTACAAAATTTTTTTAACGTTCTACCTTTTTTGTTAATGGACGGATTTTAAAGCCGCGCGCAGGATAGTTGGATATGATATTCCTCTACACGAATAATTAATTACAAACACTGTACTATTTGACTAAATGCCTTAAACCCAGAGTTGAAGTTTAAAAGTTGTTTAGCTCATAAAAAAAAGGGGGGGGGGAGAAAAATAAAATTTGAATGGGATTTTCGAAGGGGGGGGGACAACCAAAGGCTGTCTGTAGGAACCAGCATACCGGAATTGGTGTTCCTAAGTGCCATAGTTACTAAGTTATTAACCTAAAACATAAATTTTTTCGAGGTGTGTCTAGTTTTTTACTCGTCGCGGGGGTGGTAAGGGGGGTGGCAACAATTTCAAATAAACCTGATCTGCCTGACACAATAACGGACTTTCATTCCAAATTTGGTGGCTCTAGCTTTTTAGTTTAAAAGATCCAGGTGTTCTTACGGACAGACTGACGGATGGACAGACGGACAGACGGACATTGCTATATCGACTCGGCTGTTGATGCTGATCAAGAATATATATACTTTATGGGGTCGGCCACGCCTCCTTCTGCCTGTTACGCACATTTCGCTTCTGACAAACCTAATAGAGCCCCTCTACTCTTTTTTAGAGTACGAAATTAAAACAATTACATAAAAATAGTTTCTCTTTTGATTCTGACATTAATTCTAGTATAGCTGATAATGAAATAATGTCATCAAAATATAATATATTTAGACGCGATCGTCTTAATCGACGTGGTGGTGGAGTCCTTATTTCAGTGAAATCCAGCCTTAATGCTGAAATAATAGATGTTTCACCACTAGATGAAATTGAAATTGTTGCCGTTAAGGTTTCTTTTTCGTCATTTGCGCTTTATTTAACTTGTTCCTATATTCCTCCATCGTCTGAAATGTCGATGTATTTGCAACATTTCTATTTCATTAAAGAAACACTTAGTCACATTCGTGATCAAGATTTCTTTGTGACACTTGGTGATTTTAACTTGCCAAACGTTTCCTGGACGTGCTTTGACAAGTTTCATTACATTCCCACACCTAATAATGACTTTTTAGATGGTTTGATTGATCTTCCTCTTTTTCAAGTCAATCATATATATAATCGTCTAAATAGAATGCTGGATCTCATCTTTGTAAATGATTCATCCAGTGCCGTTGTCACTAGATCTTCTCCTGTAGTTGTACCTGAAGATTCTTTTCATCCCACTCTTGAACTATCCTTGACTATTCCTAACTTAACCCATTTAGCTCCTTCTTTCTCTTCCAAGTCGCACCGTTGCTTCCGCAAAGGAAATTATTCTTTGCTAAATCAACTGATTCTTGCTACCGACTGGTCTTTACTATACAGCATGAATGATATTAACATAGCTGTCGAGTATTTTTACAACATTTTAAACTCAATCATTGATGTCTGCATTCCATTCTGTGTTGTAAAGTCCGTTTCACGTAAACCACCTTGGTTTTCACCAAGACTATCCAACTTAAAAAGCAAGAAAGAACAGTATAGTCGAGCACGCACGACCGTATAATACTCTCTGCATTTTAATCCCGATATTATTATTAAAATCGGTATCAAGATATTACAATATCTAGTACTTGCATTGAAACACATTGAAACAAAAACCATCTAAACATTATCACACATACATCTGTTTGTATGTATGCGAATACACATACGTTTAAAAATATATGATGCATATATGTATGTATGTGTGTATTCGGCGTGGCCAGCGACTGCGGCCAGAGCTGTCGCCACACAAGCAGCGAAAACGTTTCTGTCTCGCTTGCACTCATTAGTGATATTGCGTTCAATTATCAATATTGTAACGCTTCTAGTTTTCTTGTTTGTAGTCCGATTTTAATGCACCTTTCAGGAATAGTTTGATATAGTTAGCATCCACTCGAATTATACAATTACAAAGCTGTACTACATGAACAAATGCGTAAAAAATTCAGAATTATTTGTATGTATTGTGGGAAAAAGGGGCGTGGCAGTCCAAAATTTCAAATGCCAATGCATTTGTGCTGTCGCTAGGAACCTCCATACCAGAATTGGTGATCCTAGGTGCCATGGTTACTGAAATATTCGCCGAAAACACCGATTTTTTCCGATGTGTGTCTAGTTTTTTGTTCATTGTGGGCGAATGGGGCGTGGCATCGAAAAACAAAAGATTCTTGTATTGACTGACTAAATATGTGATCGATTGACACCAAGCTCGAACTTGTAGCTCATACCATCTCTGAAATCTGTTTGTTCATACGGACAGACGGACACACAGACGGACAGACGGACATGGCCATATCGATTCGGCTTGTGATGCTGATCAGGAATATATATACTTTATGGGGTCTGCCATGCCTCCTTTTGCCTGTTACATACTTTTGCACAAACCCAATATACTCTTGCAGAGAGTATAACAAGAAATCTAAATATTTTAAAAAGTTTAAGCAGACAGGTTCTATCTTAGACTTTTTAAGTTATTCTTAATTAAAAGCTGCCTTTACCCTTCTCAATTTTCAATGATTTGAAAGTTATCTCGTTCGCTGCAAGAATCAGTTTGCGCGTGATCCTAAACAATTCTTTAGTTTTGTTAATTCTAAACGTAAATCTAGTACCTTACCCAATTCCTTCTTTTTCAATTCCCGTAAAGTAATCGATGATTCGGCTGCTTCCGATCTCTTTGCTACCTTTTTTCAATCAACATACACCTCCAGTTTGCCTACTAACTTCTCTTACCCCTATAATCTCCCATCCACTAACTCTGTTTTCTTACCTCACATTACTGATAGTTGCTTGCTTTCCTCAATTAACATACTAAAGTCTTCCTTCTCTCCTGGGCCTGGCAGCATTCCAAGTTGTGTGCTCAAGGAGTGCTGTTTTTCCATAATAAAACCTCTTCTAATTCTTTTTAAACTTTCTTTAGAATCCTCTGTTTTTCCTAATTTATGGAAAGAATCTTACATTATCCCACTGCATAAAAAAGGATGTAAGTCGGATGCAATTCTTAACTCTTCTCCCCTGCCCAACACGGATTCGTTAAGAGTCGGTCGACCTCGACCAATCTATTGGAATTTACCTCTTTTGTAAATGAGTCATTCCTTAATAGAATGCAAACTGATGTCATCTATACTGACTTTAGTAAAGCATTTGACTCTGTGCATCATAACGTCCTTTTACACAAACTTAGCATTTTAGGCTTCCCACCTTCCACTCTTCTATGGATATCTTCATATCTAACAGGTAGGACCCAAAGGGTTATGCTTAGATCAGCCATCTCTAAATCTGTTTTTGTTACTTCTGGAGTTCCCCACTTATAATTGGCGATATCTGCTCCCCATCCCTCTTAGGACGCCTTAATTTTAACATTCCAACCAGGGCAACCAGATACTACATCCCTTTATTTCTTCCTACATGCACTACTGACTACGCTTTGCACAATCGTTTTCGGGTACTATGCGCTAATTATAATCAATACTATAGAATAATTGATACATCTCTCTCTCTCTTTTCCAACTTAAAGCTTCACTTTTTAGCCAACTCCGTTAAATCTCTGATTTCCATGGGCAGTATGTTTGGAATCCCTTCCATTCATGCGTCCCTTTAAATCAGAGATCTTTCGTGTTAGTTTTGGCACACATTTTTATTGATCTGATTGTGTTTTTCTGGGTTTTTCGCAATCCTCGCAACAAATGTTGGATCAATTTCAGTACTTTCTTCTTCTAAAAATTATTAATATTAATTTTAATTATGTTTATAAACTTATTTTTGGTTAATACTCGCGACTGATCTTAGTCTGCGTTAATAAATAAATAAAATAAATAAATGCACCGGACCTGTGAACGCCTTTAAAATAATGATGGAGGCGTCAAGGAACCGAGTTTCGGATGATCGTCCATCATCATCATCAACTTTAGACGACGAACCATCTACATCTGCCAGAGCCTTGAAAAGAGCTGGAGATATAATTAACCAACCCGCTAAGAAAACGAAAAGCGATGACATTCAATGTCAATTATGCAACGTTTCTATTAAAAGAAAGAAATAAAATGCACTTGCGCACCGATAAGCATGAAAATGCGCAAGTTGCTCAAATAGTGAGAAACACGAATGTTGTATTAATTTCAACAGAAACCAAATTTCCTGTTGAAACATATCGTGTTTTTAATGAAAATGAAAATGTAATTATTCTTCGTGATTTTTACAATCAAATAAAAAGAAACATTTTCGAAATAATTGAACTCTGTTTAGCTAAATATACCGCCATAAAAATTTCGATCAAACTTTATGGCACATATATAAAACAAACAGGAGGATGGAGAATTAATTGAATCAACTAAGCATTTTGTAACATCATATCAGTGTCTCTACGATTTAGAAACAGCTGATGATGTTTTGGGAAAACAAAATTGATTACTTAAATTTATTAACCAGCGAGTTCCAAGAGAAAGATAGTGGATGGGCTATACAATCATTTAACTATTGTGATTTAACAATAGTGAAACTGGAACATATTCCTTCCGGCGGATACTGTGAAAAGCCCGAAACGATAAGAAAAAGGAATGCAACCGTTAATATTAAAAACAATGATATTTTCTGTTTTAAATGGTGTATACTGGCATCAATAGAATACGAGTTCATTGAAAATGCAAGCTTCAATGATAACGACAAAAAAAAACTAAGGAGAAATCTCAAAAATACTTCTTGCTATAATATAAGCAACATCGCTGCTCCTTTTATTACTTATAGGGGACAGCGCATTAACTTTTTTATTTATTTATTTATTTTATTTATTTTTTTATTAAAGACTAAGATCAGTTACGAGTATTAACCAAAAATTAGTTTATAAATATAATTAAAATTAATATTAATAATTTTTAGAAGGTAAAAATTTATTTTAACTGAAAAGGTTTAAAAAAAAAATTTAGTAATTTAGATTGATAAATTAATTAATAGTTAATAGTTAATCTGGGGATAAAAAGTACTGAAATTGATCTAATATTTGTTGCGAGGATTGGGAAAAACCCAGAAAAACCCAATCATATCAATAAAAATGTGTGCCAAAACTAACACGAAAGATCTCTGATTTAAAGGGACGCATGAATGGAAGGGATTCCAAACATACTGCCCATGGAAATCAGAGATTTAACGGAGTTGGCTAAAAAGTGAAGCTTTAAGTTGGAAAGAGAGAGAGAGATGTATCAATTATTCTATAGTATTGATTATAATTAGCGCATAGTACCCGAAAACGATTGTGCAAAGCGTAGTCAGTAGTGCATGTAGGAAGAAATAAAGGGATGTAGTACCTGGTTGCCCTGGTTGGAATGTTAAAATTAAGGCGTTCTAAGAGGGATGGGGAGCAGATATCGCCAATTATAAGTTTATGAAGAAAAATAACTCCAAGAACTTTCCTGCGATAAATAAGGGACGGAAGATCGAGGAGTAAGAGCCTTTTGGTGTAGGATGGAAGACGAAGGTTAGGGTCCAAATTAAGTCCGCGAAGTGCAAAAAGTAAAAACTGCTTCTGCACCGACTCAATTAAATCTTGAGTATGAGCATGTTGAGGAGACCAGACACATGAACAATATTCTAGAATGGGTCGGACAAGGGATGTATAAAGAAGTTTAGTGTCGAAGGGATCATTAAATTCCTTAGACCAGCGTTTAATAAATCCAAGAGTGCCCTTGACTTTATTAACAATTGTGGAGATATGATGTGTGAAACTTAATTTATTATCAAAGAGAACACCAAGATCTTCAACTAAAAGTATGCGTTTTAAGGGTACATTGTCGATATAATAATTGGCTATGTAAGGAGTAACCCTGTTAAAAGTCATAAACAGCCATTTAGAGAAATTGAGGTGCAAGTGATTGGTTTGCACCAGTTGTGCATTGTGTTTAAATCATCTTGTAATAACGCATGATCCGAAGGGTTCTTATAAGATAATAATAATTTCACATCATCTGCATACATAAGTATGCGACAATGAGATAGCGAACAGGGAAGGTCGTTTATAAAAAGATTAAAGAGTAAAGGTCCTAAAGCCTAAAATGCTAAGTTTGTGTAAAAGGACGTTATGATTCACAGAGTCAAATGCTTTACTAAAGTCAGTATAGATGACATCAGTTTGCATTCTATTAAGGAATGCCTCATTTATAAAAGAGGTAAATTCCAATAGATTGGTCGAGGTCGACCGACTCTTAACGAATCCGTGTTTGGCAGGGGAGATAATTGAATTGCAGAGATGTTGCAAACTCAAAGTAATTATCTTTTCGAAGAGCTTAGGGATTGCGGATAACTTCGCAATTCCCCTGTAGTTGGATATACCCGACTTACATCCTTTTTTATGCAGTGGGATAATGTAAGATTCTTTCCATAAAAATTATACATAAAAGTACACACTCGTTTGAAATTATGTGTATGCACATATGTATGTATGCGTGCCTAGCACAGCGTCTGCGAGCAGCGCTGACGTCACACAGGCGGCGAAATTGCAGCTAAATTACATAAACTTTCTAACCTTTTTGTTAATTGACGGATTTTTGCGCCGCTTGGAATATAGTTTGATATGATATTCCTAATTTTAATTAATTAAATACAACACTGTACTATTTGACTAAATGCCATAAATCCTGAAAATTAAGCTTGAAATTTTGAAATTTGTTTAGCTTATATGAGAAAAGGGGGCGTGGCAGGCCAAAATTTTGAATGGCATTGCATTAAGGCTGTCTCTGGCGACTCTAGCAACCAGAAATGGTGTTCCTAAGTGCCATAGTTACTGAGTTATTGGCCTAAAACTACATTTTTTTTCGAGGTGTGTCTGGTTTTTTGCTCATTGCGGGGGCGGTAAGGGGCGTGGCAAAAATTTGAAATAAACTTAACCTGCCTAACTTAATAACGGATTTTCATTATAAATTTGGTGGCTCTATCTTTTGTAGTTTAAAAGATCCAGGTGTTCATACGGACGGACTGACAGACAGACGGACATTGCTATATCGCCTCGGCTGTTGATGCTGATCAAGTATATATATACTTATGGGGTCGGCCACGCCTCCTTCTGCCTTTTACGCACATTTCGCTTCTGACAAACCTAATAGACCCCTCTACACTTTTTTAGAGTACGGGGTCTAAAAACAAAAAATCGCAATATTTTAGAAAGTTTATGCAGACCGGTTCTATCTTAGACATTTTAAATTATTCTAAATTAAGAGCTGCCTTTACCCTTCTCAATTCTCAATGCTATGAAAGTTATCTCGTTCGCTGCAAGAATCAATTTGCGCGTGATCCTAAAAAATTCTTTAATTTTGTTAATTCTAAATGTAAATCTAGTACCTTACCCAATTTCTTCTTATTCAATTCCTGTAAAGTAATCGATGATTCAATGAGGATGTCATCAACATAACAAAAAACGTAGTCCATTCCTCGGAAAATTTGATCGATAAATCGCTGGGAAGTCTGCGTCGCGTTGCACGGCATAAATACGAATTCAATTAAGCCGAATGGAGTGCAGATTGCAGTCTTCTCTATATCCTACTGTGACATCGGAATTTGATAGTACGCTTTCTCCAAATCCAACGTTGTGAAGATTTTTTTGTTACAAAGACGATCGGAAAAATCTTGGATGTGTGGAATTGGATAGCGGTCCGGGACTGTCACAGCGTTTAGCTTGCGGTAATCGCCACAAGCGCGCCATTGTCCATTCTTTTTTGCTACCATGTGTAGAGGACTTGAACATGGGATTTTGGAATATCGAGCAAGTCCTTTATCAAGCCTTGGTCGTTCAGCTACAGGTGCTCCTCGAGTTTTGATGAAACGGCAGACGGAGTGGACATGCGTTCCCTCCGGTGAACACGATTTGTGTGATTTTTCCACGTTGTTAATCGATGTATGCTCCAGCGATGTAGAAGCGTTTGGAGATAGACTTCGTAAATCGAAATGCGTTGGTTTTGAAGCTGTAACTAAGCGTTGCTGACCGACATCAATAAGGAGTTGATTTGTTGCGAGGAAGTCTGCACCAATTAAGGGTGTTTGAACGTCGGCAACTGTAAATGACCAGGTGAAGCATTGTTGCCAAATTTTTTGTGGTAGAAACACATTGTGCTTTGATTGGAGCTATCATTTGTGGCATAAGCTTGGCGTGCCTGCTTTGTTTGCTTCGAATTGTGCAGCTCCTCTTGTAACTTGTCGACTTTTGTAGAAAGCGCTCGCAAAATGGTTGCAACCTCAGATATACTTGGTGTTTTTCCACTCATGGATTCCACATGTTGTTCTTGCTGACCCGGCGACGTTGACATTACAAATTTGTCACTAGAGTCCTGAGCTTCAAGCATTGTGTCGGCCATCTTTGCTAATTTGTCAAGGTTGGTTTCGTCCTACACAGAAATGAGTGGTCGAATTTCTGTCGGAAGCTCACGCAAAAACAAGGAACGAAGAACTTCATCACACCCTGTATCTGGCACTAAACGTCGCATATGATCCAATATCTCTGTCGGTTTTTTTCCACCGCCACGCAATAGTCTTCGTAGTTTTGAATCAGCCGATTCTGCAAACTTGTCGATGAGACGTCTTTTGATTGTGTCGCACTTGTCTGTTAAAGGTGGCTGTACGATGAGATCGTTTACTTTCGCAATCACATCTTCCTCCAAGTTTATCGAAATTAAGTCGAATTTGTGCTCATCAGCGATGACATTGTGGAGGTGGAATAATCGGACATGGCTATATCGACTCGGCTGTTGATGCTGATCAAGAATATATATACTTTATGTGGTCGGAAACGCCTCCTTCAATGCGTTACAAACTTCTTGACGAAAACAATATACCCTCTGCAAGGGTATAAAAATGTGTGCCAAAACTAACACGAGAGATCTCTGATTTAAAGGGACGCATGAACGGAAGGGATTCCAAACATACTGCCCATGGAAATCAGAGATTTAACGGAGTTGGCTAAAAAGTGAAGGTTTAAGTTTGAAAAGAGAGAGAGATGTATAAATTATTCTATAGTATTGATTATAACTAGCGCATAGTACCCGAAAACGATTGTGCAAAGCGTAGTCAGTAGTGCATGTAGGAAGAAATAAAGGGATGTAGTACCTGGTTGCCCTCGTTGGAATGTTAAAATTATTACAACAAATAATAGAAACAAAAAAGGAAAGGCCTGTCTGTGCTGGGGCTCGAACCGCAGACCTCATGTATCTCTCGCGCATGTCTATCACAGCAGTGCACTGTTTAGAATTAGGACGGCTTATGTAGATCAACAAGATCTTTCTGCAAGAACGTGTACATAAATTACAATTTTTAACATTTTTTGCCAATTTATTTCATATGTTGTAGTTGTCCGATTTGGACCAAATTTGGTAAGTAATTTTTTTTTAAATTGTATACACAATTTGTGTGAGTTTTGTTGCGATATACGAAATACTACATGAGGATAGTTATAGTGGTACCATACACCTACTGTGTAAATTTGGTCACGATAGCTCTGATAGTTTCGACGTTGTAGTATAACGAAAATAGTTTTTTACAATTTGCGGGGGCGGTAGGGGGCGTGGCAAAAATTGTGATCATGAATATATATACTTTATGGGTCGGCCAAGCCACCTTCTGCCTCTTACGCACATTTCGCTTCTAATAGACCGCTATACTATTTTTTAGAGTACGGGGTCTAATAATAGTGGTGAAATTAGCATCGCGTGTGTGCGTGCAAAGTTTTTTTTCTTTTTACCATTTGGTGCGAGTGTAATTAAAATGGATAAAAACAATAAATATATAAAGCCTTTTTCTGCATAAAAATATTCCATTTGGAAGTTTGGAATTAGAGATTTGTTTGCTGAGTTCTAGGTGCCCCACGTAATCGACGAAAACATGCCAAACAAATTTCATGACAAATGAAAGAAGGCGGAGCGATGCGCGAAGAGCATTTAAATTCAGTATTTAGGCGACGCATTTCTGAACTTCGTGGCCGGTGCATTACAGCACGAGAAGTTTTCTATAATTTAGACGCCATGACACTTTCAAATCATTTAAAAATTTTTGATTAAATTGTGTGTGAGCGGCGGGCCCAACTATGGAAAATATTGACAAAGCAGCGCATTTGCTGCAGACTCTACCTTCAACCTATAATGTTATATATACATATATATATATATATATAACAGCTTATTATACCCGTTACTCGTAGAGTAAAAGGGTATATTGTAATTGTCTGTCCGTCTGTATCAACGAAAGGATTTCAAAGACTATAAGAGATAGAAAGATGAAAGGGGTCGCAAATGAAAGGTACAAGACACATGCAGTACAAGTTTGTTTTTGTTTTTTGACATGCCCACTTTAGGGGGTTCTATCTTCATATATAAAGGTAAATGCACGCGTAAAACTAGAATGTTTTAGTATAGAAAACTTTTTTGTTAGCTATGCTATCCGAGTCAAATTTACACGGTAGTAAAAGGGTTATTGTAATCGTTGGAATGTATGTAACAGGGAGAAGGAGGCGTTGCAGACCCTATAAAGTATATATATTCTTGATCAGCATCAATAGCCATGTCCGTCTGTCCGTCCGTCCGTCCTTCTGTCCGTCTGTATGAACAAAAGGATCTCAGAGACTATAAGAGCTAGAAAGATGAAAGTGGTCGCAAACGAAAGGTACAATACCAAAGCAGTAGAAGTTAGTTTTTGTTTTTTGACACGCCCACTTTAGGGGGTTCTATATTTTATATATATATAAAAACAAGAAAGAATGCCATAGTCGCCTCGCGACTTTAGGATACCCGTTACTCAGTTTCAATATGTTATTAACAATCGTGATAGATAAGATAGCTTGGCAAACATAACATTTTTGTACAAATTCGTGTTTAGAGCACATTTCGACCGATCGTTCCTATGGGGGCTATACGATATAGAAGTGCGATTTGGATCAAACTTGGTCAGTATATATATATAGTTGGCAGATGTATTCTGTGTGAGTTTGATTAATATAGCTTAGTTAACGCAAAAGTTATTCATACTATTTGGCGTGACAGACTCCATAAAGTATATATATTTTTGATCAGCGTCACAAGCCGAGTCGATATAGCCATGTTACAAAATTGGCAATTGAACGCAATATCAACGTATGAGTGCAAGCGAGACAGAAACATACAACGAACGTTTTCGACGCTTGTGTGGCGGCAGCGCTGCCCGCACCCTTACATATACGCATCAAATATTGTCATTCGTATGTGACTATGCATAGATTGTTTTTATTTCAACGTGTTTTAATGCAAGTACAATACATTGTAATATCTCGATGCCGATTTTAATAATTTAATCAGAAAAAAAAACAAGAAAACGGCTCGCCGAAGATTAAATACCCTTGCAGTCATGAATATTGCATTAATTTGATTTTTTTAACCAATTATTTCTATGCTAGTTATATGATATGGTAGTCCGATTTGAAATTTGGTCAACAGATGGGGGACAATGAGAAATACATTCTGTGTGAATTTCGTTGAAATCGGTCAATAGACACCGAAAATGTTCATACTAAGCATTTTCAACCGATTGTTCCTATGGGAGCTATATGATATAGTGGTCCGATTTGGATGAAATTTGATCAACAGTCGAAGAACGATTATAAATGCATATAGCGTGAATTTGGTTGAAATCGGTCAATAGACACCGAAAATGTTCATACATTTCATTTCATTTCATGCATTTCGACCGATTGTTCCTATGGGAGCTATATGATATAGTAGTCCGATCTGTCCGATTTTTACAAATGATCTGCGTGCAGAGAGAATACACATCTGTACCAAGTTTTATTAAGATATCTTTAAAACTGAGAGACTAGTTCGCATAGAAACAGACGGACAGACGGACAGACGGACATGGCTATATCGACTCGGCTGTTGATGCTGATCAAGAATATATATACTTTATATGGTCGGAAAAGCCTCCTTCAATGCGTTACAAACTTCGTGACAAAAACAATATACCCTCTGCAAGGGTATAATGAAGAAAGTATTATACGGTTGGGCGTGCTCGACTGTACCTTTTTTTCCGATTTTAATAATTTAATCGGAAAAAAAAATGAAGAAAGTATTATACGGTTAAGCGCGCTCGAATGTACCTTTTTTCTTGTTAATTTATTATTACGGTTATTTACTGAGTCAATGCCATCGTTAAGTGTTTTAATTATTTTATTTAAATCGCTAATTTGAATTTTGTTTTGAGATAAAGTTGTAATCTGCTCTTCCATTTTTATTTTATCGTTTTCATCTAATGTTCCAAAAAGATATTTAATGCTTGACCCGACAAAGTTAATGAGACATCTTTTGGACCGTTTTGTTAATTGTTTTATGTTCCTTTCTCTCTTCAATTTGTCGATTAGAAAATTAACTTGTGGAATATTTGCGAACGGGTTTCTTATGACTAGAAGATTTTGAAATGTTTCGTCAACTTGTGTAATATTTATTCTAAGACAATGATTTTCAAATGTTATTGGTACTTGTATAAAACCTAATTCGAACAAACCTTGATTATTTTCTATTGAATTAATTTCTATTAGACCTGCTGTTGTCCATGTGGGTAATGACATCATTATTAAGTTTGAGAATCTGATGATTTTGATGAATCGGGTGGCTGTTAGTATGTACTATCATTAATTTTCTTTTTCTTTTTGAATTTACTTTTGTAGTGTGTAGTCTGGACTCTATTATTTTCAGTGTAATGTTTTTCGTCGATTTTGTCTATTTTAGCAGTTTTTCTAAAAGGGTTCTTTGATTTGGTCGAATTAAAGTTGCCTGTATGAATTTTGTGTCGAGTTCGAAGTCTTGTCTTTTTTTCATTTAACTTATTAATTTTGTTTTCCTTTATTAGTTTGGCATTAAAAGTTCGTTGAATCGCTCATGAATGCTGTTTTGATTTTTTTCCCTTGTCATTAAAAATTCTAGTGTAGGCACGTTTAGCTTCAAGCCACTCTCGACTGTTTGTTTTAATGAGTGATGCAAATTTGGAATATATATCTATGCATGAAAGGTATTGATCGTTGTCAATTGCGTAAAAGTCTATAACATAAACTTTTCGTGGGTTGTTTATTTCGGGTGTTAATTAAAAAAGTAATTTGGTTGGTCTATGTTCTGTTTTTGCGATGTTGCAGACTTCGTATTCATTTATAATGTTTTGTATGAGCTTGAAGTAATCTGGGTAGTAATAAGTATCTTTGAAAAGTCGAATCATTTTTTCAATCCCAGGATGTAATAAAAAGTTTAATGTGTCTGAAGGTAATAAGTTCTTTAAATTCTAATATGTTTTTATATCTTTTAATTTAATGAGAAATCTAACATAAGTCACTGGTTTGATTTAGAAAATGGTTAATAAGGATATCTGTAGACTCTTAACTAACGAAAGCAATCTGCAAGCAGCAACATTGGGTGCCAAAAGAGTTATGGGGCAACCGGGTTAGCGCTTGCCTCGCATTATTCGCCAACAATGTTATGTGGCTTTCTACATGAGAGTTCTGTGACGCCCCATAAATTAACGCACAGCTCTAGCGTACTGGCCGAAAACTGCCAGTACGCACGGTTCGAACAGGCACAGTCCCATAACTGCCAGCCGGCAGTGTGCAAAACTAAACGGCGAGTCATGTTCCCACTGGAAGCAGGCAGCAAAACGGCAGCGAGACAGAGAACAATGCACACTTGTCGCACTCGTACTCACAGAAAGATCGGACACAAAGAGACGAAAGCAAAGAGCGACGACACATGCCCAGTGCAATGCATGGATCGACAGAGGCTAGGCAGAGAGAGCGAGAGACAACGGCCGCTACACAGCGCAAGTACATGGCTGACGTCACAGCGACGAGACGGAAAACATGCACACAGCGCAAGCGACGTCAGAGTAGTGCAGCAGAGACAATAGCCGCAGAGAGCAAGGGACGGCAAGCCACCAGCGTCGACTTGAGAGTTGACACGCGACAAAAGTACGCGACAGACAAGAAGCAGAGGCGTAAGCAGCGCTGCGTAGAATCTCGTACCAGGCACAATCGATCGACGCCGGGAAAAGACCCGTTGCATCGGCGCTCAAAATATGTGTGTCAAGGGCAAAGCAACAAAAGCGACGCTGGCGGAGGGAAAATTTTGGAAAACAACGCGATAATTAATTGATAATCGAGTGGTCGAGTGGAATAATCCAGTGGACGCACAACGGTAAGACAAAGTAACTATTCGCGACGGAACCAAGGACCAAGGAAAACGACACACAGGATTACGGATACCCCCCCACATGACCAGGAATAAGAAGACACGGAACAACGCAACGGAACAACACAAACAAAAGTAGGACCAACGCGGTGAGCTTTAATGTTAATTGAAAAAAATAGTGACAGCTCACGTGCGGATAGGCGGCCTGTTATATATATTTATATATATACATACATATATATGCCCACATAGAGAGTAACAAATAAAACGCAAATAAAACACAAAGAAAACATAAGAAAAGGTGGGGGGTGACATAAGTGGTAGTGTGCATTCCTCCCTAGTGTGTCGAGTGACCCGCGTAGTGCATACACAAGCAACTCCGCGCCGACGACTACCAAGGCCTCGTCTGGTAGTCCTCGTGGTGGTGTGTGCTGGTGTTGATGATCCGGATTTATCCCCAATAGTAGTAGCCTGTACTCTCCTATTGGATGAAAGCTGTGATCCATCGTACTCATCGCGTTCACTCGGGCTGTTGTTCATCTCTGTCGGTTTCCCTGTGCAGTGCATACACAAACAACTTCGCGCCGACGACTATCAAGGCCTCGTCAGGTAGTCCTCGTGGTGGTGTTGACTGGTGTTGATGATCCGGATTTTCCGCAATAGTAGTAGCCTGTACTCTCCTATTGGATGAAAGCTGTGATCCATCGTACGCATCGCGTTCACTCGGGCTGTTGTTCATCTCTGTCGGTTTCCCTGTGCAGTGTATACACAAACAACTCCGCACCGACGACTACCAAGGCCTCGTCTGGTGTTGATAATCCGGATTTTCCCCAATAGTAGTAGCCTGTACTCTCCTATTGGATGAAAGCTGTGATCAAACGTACGCATCGCGTTCACCCGAGCTGTTGCTCATCTCTGTTGGTTTCTCTGCGCAGTGCATATACAAGCAACTCCACGCCGACGACTACCAAGGCCTCGTCTGATAGTCCTCGTGGTGGTGTGTGCTGGTGTTGATGATCCGGAATTTTCCCCAATAGTAGTAGCCTGTACTCTCCTATTGGATGTAAGCTGTGATCAATCGTACGCATCGCGTTCACCCGAGCTTTTGCTCATCTCTGTTGGTTTCTCTGTGCCGACGACTACCAAGGCCTCGTCTGGTAGCCCTCGTAGCGGTGTTGGCTGGTGTTGATGATCCGGATTTTACCCAATAGTAGTAGCCTGTACTCTCCTATTGGATGAAAGCTGTGATCTATCGTACACATCGCGTTCACTCGGGCTGTTGTTCATCTCTGTCGGTTTCCCTGTGCAGTGCGTACACCAACAACTCCGCGCCGACGACTACCAAGGCCTCGTCTGGTAGTCCTCGTGGTGGTGTTGGCTGGTGTTGATGATCCGGATTTTCCGCAATAGTGGCACCATCCTCTATTGAACAGAAACGTGTAAGAACCCACTGAATCGCTCGTCGCCCGGACCTAGTCACGGGCCCTGTTCCCCAAAACTCTTGCTCCCTTTCCCCCGTTAGGTAGCGACCAGCCCTTCATCGTGTCGCTGCATCTTTTTTTTTCAACAGGCATTCCCAGTCAAAATCAATAAATTTTCTGTGAGTAGCCTTGGCCGGACTGAGACATACCCCGGCCTTAGAAACTTCCTCACAGATGGCGCCCGAGCAGGGACCTGAGTAGAAAATTTGAGACATTCCATCCTTTATGACTTAAAATGTCATCAGTTTATCTTAGGGGGACGAAGTTAGAGAGAGAGGGAAATAGGGCGTTTTGATTTCGCAAAATATCAGGGTCTCACGCATCGCAGGGGTATATTTAATGTCTCTGAAGCTTTCTTTGTTCCACGGCTACGCAAATACGAGCCACGAGCAGGAGACCCGACGGCCACGTGTACCCTGCGTCGGTTCGCTGCCGACGTCGACGCAGCTTAAGCGGACGCCTACATGAGCAATACGACAGGGTCCTAAGGGAACAGTCGTTAGCAAGCACTCGAGGAGTCAACATCAACCAGCAAGGATTATCATCATTTCACGGATTATTACACGGGATTATCACACGGAATACCACAGGGATTGGTACCAGGAATACAACAAGGACTAATACTAACAACAAAGCAGTATAAAAACCATGGGTGTGCAATGGATATCCTACCGCCGTAAGAGCGAGCTACAAGCGATCTCGAAGTAGTTCGGCCGGGGTCCAGAAGGCACCGTGGAAGAATTGCGGAGCCGTCTCGCTGCTTTTGCAAGTTAACCGGAATTACCCAAGGAAGCCGTGCAGAGGCTTGCCGAGCTGGAGCTTACCCTCGGAGCGAGTCCAACGCCGGAGGTGTATCCCCGGCACCGGGAGAAAGTCTAGTTTTACCAGGGACTAGCCACGCTGCCACCGCAAGTATTGTACAAGGGCTCACACATCAGCCGACGTTACGGGCAATGACTCAACGAGGATTCGCGACGATCACTCTCGCAACACCGGTCCACAAAACGAACGTAGTCTGCAACTCGGTTTTGTGGATCGATTTCGGAACATGGGGCGTCTTCTTTGACGGAGGAGCTGCTGACCCGTTGCGTTTCATCGAACATCTGGAGTATATGATAGCCATCTATCAAATTGATACGCAGCAGCAATTGATGCCAGCAATCGCTGTATTGCTGACGGGAGCATCGGCCGACTGGTTCCGAGTAACCAGGATGTACGAGGGGACTTGGCGAGAGTTCAGAAGGGATTTCTTAGAATTCTTCTTGCCACCACGCTATTTCCAAAGGCTGGAGGACGAAATACGAGATAGAATGCAACGTCCTGGCGAGCACTTTACTTCGAATCTACTCAGTATGCGTCGTGCCGCATACACATAGGATCAGGAACTAAGTCGGATCTACGAGAACTTGCTTCCCGAGTACCAGCTCTACACGCGGTGACACGAGTTCTCCACGCTGGCCCAGTTGACCAAGCTGATCACGACTTTCGAGGACGTGAAGGCACGAGAAGCCGCGCGCTCTAAGAGCAGCATGGAGCATTGGCGTTCGGAGAGGACTACAAAGCCAAGCAGCAGTGCAGAGGCGAACAATCAGCGGATACAAGAAGCGGAGGAATGCATTGACATCCGTCGCGCTTGTAGAAACTGCAGCCAAGTGGGACACTTTAGCCGAGAATGCCAAAATGCTCGTCTGAACTTTTGCTGGGAGATTGTGGACGACGAGGTGTCCGGACAGTGGATTGTTGTCGAAGTCAGGCATCGGGAAACGAAGCGCGCTCCTAGCCGCCGGACGAACGGATGGAGACAGCGCAACCCACACGCCGCTAACAACAGCAATGAGATTCGAGCGAGGGAGAATCGAAGCTACCGTTCGGATTGAGGACCAGGCCTTGGTAGCTACGATTGACACAGGGGCAACGAGGAGCTTCGTGAGCGCAAAAGTGGCACAACGCATCGCTACTTCATCCAATTGACGCGCTGTCCGGAGCAGGATATGTTTGGCTGATGGATCGAGAAGAGAAGTGACGGAAGCACTAATGGTTCGTGTGCAGCTGGGACAGCGACACTCGACCCTACCAGTGCTGGTGCTACCAACAATCATCGTCGAAGTAATATTAGGAATGGAGTTCTTGTGCGGAATAGAGATGCGTTTGGAACGCGGGCAGGCCCAACTCCAACTACCACGCACCACGGAAGCAAGCATTTCACCTAGTGCACGGAGTATACATACCGTACCCAACGGTATACAGGGAGGCCGGGTACTACCTCCAATTTCCGAGGTAGCCAGGAGGAATAACCCGCTCCGGAAACCACGGAGAGAGACTACAGAGGAAGACCTTAACAAAGCTAACCTTTTGAGTACCATATTTGGGGACCAGGTCCGGACACGGAATGCGAGTGGGTGGATGACTTTTTGCGAAGTGAATTGGCCAAGTTTGACGAAGTCACTGGAGTTACCCACATCGCAGAACATCGGATCGTGTTGAGGGACAACCGCCCCATCAAGCAGCGGTATTACCCGAAGAATCCAGCCATGTAACGGATAATGAATGATCAGTTGGATGAGTTGCTTCGAGACGGACGGATAGAGCCTTCAAGAAGCCCACACAGTGCTCCAATAGTGCTGGTGGGAGAGAAGACCGGAGAGGTGCGGATGTGCATCGATTACCGGCAGCTTAATGCGCAGTCTATTCCGGATGCGTACCCACTACCAAGGATCAACCATATCCTAGAAAAGCTTTAGAACGCGAAATACATAACAACGATGGACCTGAAGAACGGGTATTGGCAAATACCCACAGCGGAGGATAGTAGGGAGTGCACGGCGTTCACCGTTCCCGGCCGGGGCCTGTACCACTGGAAGGTGATGTCGTTCGGGTTGCATTCCGCACCCGCAACCTTTCAGCGCGCTTTGGATGGAGTTATTGGGCCCGAGATGGAGCCGTATGCGTTTGCATACTTGGACGATATAATCGTCATCGGGGCTACGCTGGAACAGCATGCATACTTGAGGGAGGTGTTCAGACGACTGCGTGACGCAAGGCTCAGGCTCAACCGAGACAAGTGCTGCTTCTTCCAGAAGAGCCTTGTTTACTTGGGACACGTCGTCAGTGAAGAACGAATTCACACCGACCCGGCAAAGATTGAAGCGATCGAGGAGTTGCTGCCACCGACCAATGTGAAGGAGCTTCGCCGATGCCTGGGTATCGCGTCATGGTATCGCCGATTTGTACCCAACTTTACAAGCATTGTGCAGCCAATATCCAAGTTGCTGCGTAAAGATCAGAAGTGGACATGGGATGTTAGCCAGCTGGAGGCGTTTCAGGAATTGAAGCCCCGACTCACCAAGGCACCAGTGCTCGCATGTCCGGACTTTACGGGGCGCTTCGTACTACAGACGGATGCCAGCGACTATGGACTCGGCGCCGTGCTGACACAACGGATTGAAGGGACGGAACGAGTTATCGCTTATGCTAGTCGACGGTTATCATCGGCCGAAGAGAACTATTCCACCTTCTGAGAAGGAGTGTCTCGCCATCGTTAGTGCGATTCGTAAGCTACGTTGCTACCTGGAGGGCTATGAGTTCGACGTTATCACGGATCATCTGGCGCTAAAGTGGCTTAATTCCATTAATAACACCACGGGACGGATTGCTCGATGGGCACTCGAACTCCAACAGTACCGGTTCGTCGAGCGAGCCAGAACGTCGTGGCCGACGCACTGTCTAGACAACCGCTAGAGACACTGCAGCAGTTGACCGAGGAACACGTGCAGTGCAAGTGGATGAACCGGATGAGAGAAGCCATACAGAAGGAACCGGAGAAGTACCCTGACTACGTGCAAGAGGAAGGGCAGCTTTACCGACGATCTAACCGAAGCACTGACGACGAAGAATGCGTGCACATAACTATAATCATATCCGTTTACAGATCAATATGACGCCCACCCCGAAGAGCAAGCGCCCGACGTCAACCTTGCTTGGTTCGCCAAGCACCCGTCACCCGAGAGCGCAGGCCGAACAGGTCGCCGAATCCGTCCATCGAGTAATGGACTTTTGCCTCGGAGTGACGGATACCCCACCACGAAGTCTACGGCAGGAGACGATCGACCTGGTGACCGCCACCACGACCCCCGTGGAGGGAGGGGAATCATTGGAATGGCCCGATCCACCTCCGGCCTACGGGTCGTGGCTCAGCGCAGGAAGCAGCGGCCGCCACCGAGAACCACCCGATGACGGCAGCTCGCGCCGAGCATATCCGGTCACTCATCGGCGAAGTCGAGGGGCCGCCCGCATACCTATCGTGGGTCCGGCACGAGGACTCGACGGTCGAGGGGACAGACGACGAGGCGCCAAGAACCCCGGAACCTCGGAGCTACCCACAGTTCGAGCCCTTGGACCAACCGCAGCAAGCGATGAAGACGGCAGCTGCATGGCCGATGGTGCGGGACCAGGAGCCGATTCCCCTGGTGGTCGCGCCCGAGGACTGGAGGATGTTCACGGGGAACCGACTCCTCCCATTGGACTTGGTGGAAGCGCTCACGGCAAGACTCCGTAACCACCAAGGGACGCGGGTGCGTTTCCGGCGGACCGTGGGGGACCTGTGGTTCAACGTGAGCATCAATTGCTCGGCCCAGGTCACCGTCACGCCTCATCACCCGGAAGAAAAGGGGGGGTGTGACGCCCCATAAATGAGCGCACAGCTCTATCGAATTTAAACAGGCACAGTCCCATAACTGCCAGCCGGCAGTGTGCAAAACTAAACGGCGTGTAATGTTCCCTCTGGAAGCAGGCAGCAAAACGGCAGCGAGACAGAGAACAATGCACACTTGTCGCACTCGTACTCACAGAAAGATCGGACACAAAGAGACGAAAGCAAAGAGCGACGACACATTCGCAGTGCAATGCATGGATCGACAGAGGCTAGGCAGAGAGAGCGAGACAACGGCAGCTACACAGCGCACACATACAAGTACATGGCTGACGTCACAGCGACGAGACGGAAAACATGCACACAGCGGAAGCAGCGACGTCAGAGCAGTGCAGCAGAGACAATAGCGGCAGAGAGCAAGGGACGGCAAGCCACCTGCGTCGACTTGAGAGTTGGCACGCGACAAAAGTACGCGACAGACAAGAAGCAGAGGCGTAAGCAGCGCTGCGTAGAATCTCGTACCAGGCTCAATCGATCGACGTCGGGAAAATACCCGTTGCATCGGCGCACAAAAAATATGTATGTCAAGTGCAAAGCAACAAAAGCGACGCTGGCAGAGGGAAAATTTTGGCAAACATCGCGACAATTAATTGTCGCTGTAGTCAGTGATTGTTAGGGATTGAAATCGAGTGGACGCACAACGCTAAGACAAAGTAACTATTCGCGACGGAACTAAGGACCAAGGAAAACGACACACAGGATTACGAATGGCAGCCTGTACTCCTCTATTGAACAGAACAAATGTCTTTAACATTTCAGTGACCAAAGATGAGCCGATGCAACTATTGTTTGCTTCTGTGTCAAACAGTCCAAATACTGTGTATTCCAGGAACGAAACTTCTGCATAACTAGGCCTATCTCTTTGTTCACTAAAAATTGTTGACACTATAGACCGTTGAGCTTTCTTGACAATATCAAAGTAGTTATGCAACCTTAAAATACGCTTACTAATTCAGGACCTATTTTCTATTTCTGACTTGAAGATAATTTTCCAATCGTTCCTTATACGGTCTTACGTGAATTGGACTGGATTCTTCAGAGTCCGAAGCTGGTACGACATCCACCTGCTTGGCGGAGTATGCGGACAGGGCTGCCGTACCATTATCTGCGACTATTCGTTTGATTCTTTCGGGGGCAACCTGTTGTTGTTGGGTAAACCCGATCGACGGTTTTCCGACTGTTGAGACAGAATTTACATACGACGTTCAGCTAAAAAGTTATCCCAAACATGCCCTATCTCTTCGCAACTCCAGCATCGAGTCACCGATATCGACATCTGAACATACTTCGTCAACTGCATATATTTGACGACGAGATACTACCGGTTTCGGTCTAGATACGTTTTTAGCGCGACAGCTGAGATCCACAGTCAGATTTTCCCCCATCTGAATCAAACGACGAAGATGACCTATTGAATGTACAGGTTGATACAACAGTTTTCCTCGAGTGCTAGGGAGCAAGTTTTTGCGATTCACCTGTTTGTGATATCGCCAATTCCAATCGCTTTTCCAGAAAACAAAGCGTGTGTGTGCCTACACAAAGCAATGAAGTCACTTTCTAAAGTTTCATCGGTGAGAGACTTTACCCTATAGATAAATTCCTCTACACCCAACCCTTCAGGAGAATGAATCGAATGAATATTCAAATTTTAAATAATAATATCACCAGCTTTACATGAATGTAAACTGGACTCGGCTGGCGAGGACAATCCCCATACAAGCACCGTAGGGCTAGGTATATGACAATAATTTGTCTGAGCTTATATTTGACATTAATCTATTAACAGTTTGTTCGATCATGGTTTGGACAGTTCCATAATCAATCTGGGTATTGTGTCGAGAATTTAGGTTTCCAGCAAGGCGACCTTTTTTTCTATCAGTGACGGGTCGCACAGGACGCGCTTCTCCATAATTAGTGCTATGGCTCACATCCTGAGCCGATGAATGAGTTATACTAGCATTTAACTCAAGAGGCAACTGGGTTTGCTGAGCTGCAGCAGCCACAGCGGCAGACTTAGACGACTGAGGGGGCGGTAATGCTTTGGCCAGATTACGAGTAATAACTCTTGAAATAGAGCTGGCTTGAACAGAAGTATAACAGAAGAACAGAAGTATTTCAAATTTTTAAAATTTATCGATTGCTCACATGTTTAACAATCACTATGTTGATCCCTAGAATTTTTAATAACAAGGGAAAGCCAAAAAAATCAAAGCAGACAAAGATTCAGCATTCATGAGCAATTCACTTAAATTATAATTAAATTCAGAAAAGTAAAAGTACAAGTAAAACAGGAATTTCAGATTTAGAACGCCTACATAAAACAATTAATGCAAAAATTCGGATAATAAATACTGACAATAACTTAGACAATAAACAAACTAAAATAGAAACAATCATATACACATACAATCACAAGACTCTACATAATTCAACTGAACCCTTTCAGAACTCTTTCAGAAAAACTGCTAAAATAGAACAATTAGACGAAAAACATAACATTGAAAATAACAGAGTCCAGAAAACAACACACTACAAAAGTAAATTCAAAAAGAAAAAGAAAATTAATGATAGTACATACTTACAGCCACCCTATTCATCAAAATCATCAGATTCTCAATCTTAATAAGGATGTCATAACCCACATGGACAACAGCAGGTCTAATAGAAATTAATTCAGTAGAAAATAATCAAGGTTTCCTTTTGTTCAAATTAATTTTTATACAAGTACCAATAACCTTTGAAAATCATTTCAAACATTTCAAAATCTTCTAGTCATAAGAAACCCGTTCGCAAATATTCCACAAGTTAATTTTCTAACCGACAAATTGAAGAGAGAAAGAAACATAAAACAATTAACAAAACAGTCCAAAATATGTCTCATTAACTTGGTCGGGTCAAGCTTTAAACATCTTTTTGGAACATTAGATGAAAACGATAAAATAAAAATGGAAGAGCAGATTAAAACTTTATCTCAAAACACAATTAAAATTAGCGATTTAAATAAAATAATTAAAACACTTAACGATGGCATTGACTCATACGTTGATATTGCGTTCAATTGTCAATTTGTAACGCTTCTAGTTTTCTTGTTTATATTCAATGCGCCTTTTTAGGATAGTTTGGTATAGTTAGCCTCCACAGACGAACATGGTTATATCGACTCGGCTTGTGGCGCTGGTCAAGAATACATTGTACTTTATTGGGTCTGTCACGCCTCCTTCTGCCTGTTACATACTTTTGCATAAACAAAATATACTCTTGCAGAGAGTATAAAAGCAGATATAACCAGTAAGAAAGGCTACAGTCGAGCGAGCCGACTGTACAAGACCCCGTACGCATAGTAGTGAGCATTTTACATACAAACATAGATAAAGAGGCAGCAGAGTGATTTATAGTTTAAAATATAAATTTAAAAAAAATGAATAGCTTAAATTTAAATTTAAAAAAGTAAAAAAAAAAGGTACGCTTGCCTGTAATCGAACCTCCCGCAACTCTACCATAAGCACAACGACTCAACATTTGCACACTTTCCACTATCTGCATTTAATTATAACAATGTTTTGTAATAGAAAAAAAAAAAAAGAAATGCCTGTCTGTGCTGGGGCTCGAACATCAGACCTCATGTTTTTCTCGTGCGTGTTTATCACCTGGACCGATTTGTCCTAAGGGAGTTATAGGCTATAGTTTTCCGATCTTAATGAAACTTGGTGAGGATAGTAATAATGGTACCATACACCTACTGTATAGCTCTGATAGTTTCGAAGTTGCAGTGTAATGATAATAGTTGTGTGGCAAAAATTTGAAATAAACTTAACCTGCCTGACATATAGACGGACATCGCACAGACAGACGGACGGGCAGCCGGGCATGCGGACATTGCTATATAGACTCGGCTGTTGATGCTGATTGAGAATATATATACTTATGGGGTCGGCCACGCCTCCTTCTGCCTGTTACGCACATTTCGCTTCTGACAAACCTAATAGTCCCCTATACTCTTTTTTAGAGTACGCGGTCTAAAAGATAATTATAAACAATATGCGTTTTCAATGCATCGATCTCACGCCAATAAACTATTTGTAAACAATCTGCCTTCGCGACCGTGAGATCTGCGTTATCAGCAATTTTAGGCAAAACTTCACTTTGCGATCTGCACTCTCAGTAAATCTTCACTTTGCATATCAAATACACCAACCTCAAAACCCAATAATGTTAATAACAGAACTGTAACAGAACTTATATTGTAAACAAATGTTAAGAAAAGCTTTACAGAACTTTCCTTAACGCAGATATAATAATTCATGATTAATTTTTCTAACTCTTCCTGAACTACATTTCGGCCTATAATGAGCCTCGGAGGGTTGAAGTCGCCTACTAGAAACAGTCCAGCTGCACTTGTCGCTCTTCTTCAGGCAACATAAAGCTGCTCGATCTAAACTATATCTATCACTAAAAGTGAACAACCACCTTATTAAAGGTTGCCCCCTGACTCTTATGGATGGTAATACCTTCTGCAGGTACGATCGGAAACTGTTTGCGATCTATTGTAACATTTTCATTCTTCCTAAACTGAAAACTTCGAACAGTTTTGACTATTGGTGTCCACAATGGATTGGGTAGATTTCTATACTTTAATCGTAATTCTTTTCCTACTCTTTCCTCAATGAAATCTAACCATAGAATAATAGGCTGACTGTTTAAGTCTAAATCTATCTGTTTAAGTATTCCTGTTGCTCCATTTGCTAAACCATCTAAAGTATCTATATTTACAGTCATCATATACTTTGTCGTAGTTTTCAAAATAAGAGTACTACACAAACACTGGACTCCCCAAAATCCTCAGCACTAGAGCAATATTGAATTGTCCCAATTCGATTCAGTTTTAATGAGTTATATGCATTTGTTGCGGCGTTGGAGTGGAAGAGATGAATATCATCATCTGGTATCATATCTTCCCTTACTACTCTGGATCTAAGAAGCTCAATATCTGTACTTGTCATATGAGCGGATGCAATATTATTATTATCGAGTTGACACATTATTTCCGTCAACTCGAAAAATTCAAATCTTATTAGATTATTCTCCCACAGTGTGCCATGTTGTTCACTGCAGTCATCCCTAGAGGATTGCTGAAAAATCAACCTGTCGCCCACAGGCCTCAGTTGTCTGAGTTCGCCGAGCACGATGACAGTTATCCCTCCAATAAAGTGGTTACTTTTGAAAATCTGCTGTAGCCTCAAGTTTATAAAGCCAAACATTTTGGCTCCTACCATTGAAATTTCGTCAATAATGAGCAGTTTGAGATCGATCAATCTCGAATGTATCGTATTTAATAAGTCTGCGGATAAGGTCCCAATTCGATCGGACTGATTTACTGGAGGGCTAAACATTGAATGGAGCGTAAAACCTCCTAATCCGATTGCTGCCTTCTCTGTTGGAGCGGACAAAAGAACTTTAATTGACTCAGGAATTAAGCCTCTTTTATTATTAAACCTAGCTGTAAGGGCTTGATATAATACCGAAATTAGTCGGCTTTTGCGAGCACCTGCTCTACCACCTACAAATTCATAAAACTTTTTACTATCTTAAAATTATGCAGCACATTAATAAGTTCTCAGTTTTAAGTTTAGGGAACATACTATTTCCTCTAAACATGACGATGTCATTAAAACAGACAACTTAACAAACTGAACAGTGTTGCTGCTTGGCCCATCTGCATTCTCGTCATTTCCTATATTTAAACAAGTAAGAAAGGCTACAGTCGATCAAGCCGACTGTAAAAGACCCCGAACTCCCAAAATATGCGAATTTGTATTTATTTCGAACTAAATATCTATAACGAAATTTGAAAATTAAAATATATATGTACATTTTGAATTGATATTTAACAAGGCGCCAAACACCAAATATGCCATGTATAATAATTAAAATTTTATAACGAAATTTAAAAATAAAATAATGTATATTTTAAATTGATATTTAAAAAAATTAAATTAGCAATTCTCATTGCCAGCATTCGAACCCACGACCCTCAGACAACGTTTTCACATCGCGCCGTAACTCTACCATTCGCACCACGCGCTACTTTCAAGCACGTTCCGCTTATTCGCATTTACATGTTATACATACAAGTACACACTCGTTTGAAATTATGTGTATGCACATATGTATGTATGCGTGCCTAGCACTGGTCGGCACGGCGGCGTCGCAGCGACGCAGCGTCTTTCTAATCTAATAACTTTTTTGTTAATTGACGGATTTTAACGCGGCTTAAAATATAGTTTGATATGATATTCCTCTCATCGAATAATTAATTATAAACACTGTACTATTTGACTAAATGCCCTAAATCCTGCAAATTTTGAGCTAAATTTTGAACGTTTTTTAGCTTTTATGAAAAAAGGGGGCGTGGCAGGCCAAAATTTTGAATGGCATTGCATTAAGGCTGTCTCTAGCAACTCTAGCAACCAGAAATGGTTTTCTAGTGCATAGTTACTGATAACTACATTTTTTCGAGTCTGTGTTTTTTGCTAATTGCGGGGGGGGTGGGGGGGTGTCAAAAATTTTAAAAAAACTTTACCTGCGTAAGATAACAACGGACTTTCATTATAAATTTGGTGGCTCTAGCTTTTGTAGTTTAAAAGATCCAGGTGTTCATACGGACGGAAACAACAACAACAAACCACCCACCCGACCAACCAGACTATCTTTCTCCCTCCCTTGTTTTTTCTCCTTTATATTTTTTTTTTTATTTTTTTTTTTCCCCCCCCCCCCCCCCCCCCTTTTCCTCCTTTTTTTTCCCAAACCCCTTCTACCCCCCCCTTTTTTTTTTTTAGAGTACGGGGTTTAAAAAGAAATTAAATTAGCATTTCTTATTGTCAGCATTCGAACCTACGACCCTCAGACAAATGTTTCACATCGCGCCGCAACTCTGCCAGTTGCATCACGCGCCACTTTCAATAACATTCCGATTATCAGCATTTACATGTTATAAATACAAATACACATTCGTTTGAAATTATGTGTATGCACATATATATGTATGTATGTCTACCATTGGTCGGCACGAAAACTTTCGAACACATGTTTGTATGTTTCTGTCTCGCTTGCGCACAGTGGGTGATATTGCAGCAAAATTACATACACTTTGTAACGTGATAACTTTCTTGTTAATAGACGGATTTTAATGCCACGTTCAGGATAGTTTGATTTGATTTCCCTCTAAACGAATGTTAAATTACAAACAAACACCGTACTATTTGATTAAATGCCTTAAAAACGGCTTTGAAGTTTAAAAGTTGTTTAGCTCATATAAAAAAAGGTGGCGTGGCAGCTCAAAATTTTGAATGGCATTGCATTAACGCTGTCTCTAGGAACCTGCATACCGGAATTAGTGTTCCTAAGTGTCATAGTTACTTAGATATTCGCCTAAAACTAAATTTTTCCGATGTGTTTCTGGTATTTTGCTCATTGCGGGGGCGGTGAGGTGCGTGGCAACGATTTAAAATAAACTTAATCTGCTCCGAAGATAACCGACTTTTATTCCAAATTTGGTGTCTCTAGTTTTTGTAGTTTAAAAGAACCAGGTGTTCATCCGACGGACGGACATTGCTATATCGACTCGGCTGTTGATGCTGATTAAGTATATATACTTTATGGGGTTGGAAAAGCTAATAAAACCCTCTACTTTTTTTTAAAGTACGGGGTCTAAGAAAACAAGTTAGAAAGGCTACAGTCGAGCGAGCCGACTGTACAAGACCCCGTACGCATAGTAGTGAGCATTTTTCATACAAACACAGAAATAGAGGCAGCAGAGTGATTTATAGTTTAAAATATAAATTTAAAAAAAATGAATAGCTTAAATTAAAATTTAAAAAAGTAAAAAAAAAAGTTATGCTTGCCTGTAATCGAACCTGCAATATCATACGCAGGTTTCCGCAACTCTACCATATGCACCACGACTCAACATTTACAGTCGATCGAGCCGACTGTAAAAGACCCCGTACTCCCATAGTAATGCGCATTTGTATTACGTTAGGTTAGGTTAAGCCGAACGTCTTCGCGGGTACTGTACATAGGCCGTATACGGCCCTTAGTAGTCCGGGCGCGGAGGTTATTCAGGCTAGAAGTCCAGGAGAATAAGGGAAGGTTTTGCGAACATCAGTAGGTCTCTTGGTGAGCGCTCTGATGCCTCTTTCATAGAGCGAATTTGTGGTGCACCCAGACCTTTAGCCTTGTTCGCTCTAAAGGAGGACAGTGGCAGAGTAGATTTTCTAGCGTTTCGGAGGTGTTAGGGTATTTGCATTTTCTGCAGTCAGTGTCGGTAGTAATACCAAGCTTGGCCGCATGCGCAGCTGCTAGGCAGTGACCAGTGAGCACTCCAATTAGCATCGAACTCGTTGCACATTATTTTGGCTGTTCTACAATTGGTGGTGTTACACCTTAGGTTTATAAGTTTGGTGGTGCGGACGTTGTTGAATGCGCTGAGATGTCTATGAAGACTCCGAGTGCGTATTCTTTACTGTAAAGCGCCCTCTCGATTGAGGCGACTAGTGAGTGCAGTGCCGTTTCGATGGATTTACCCTTCGTATAGGCGTGCCGGTTGGCTGATAAACAATCTTCAGCTGCATTTCTTATGCTAAGATCCAGCAGCTTCTCCATTGTTTTAGGTAGAAAGGATGTAAGACTGATTGTACTATAGTCCTTTGGGCTGCTGTGGTCAAATTTGCCTGCTTTGGGCAAGAATACCACTCGTGCAGTTCATTGAGTTGGGATGTGGCCCGTTTTGAGGCAAGCCTCAAATATTCTGATTAGCCATTTGATTACCATATTTTTGGTAGTTTGTAGCATGTCTGGAAAGATCTTGTCTATACCGGTGCTCTTTATCCTCGTGACGCACGGAACCCTGCGGCGCCTCCTCCTCCGTCGTCCAGTTTCAGTTGGCTATGGATAGGCGGCTGTCTAGACAGCTTCCTCAACCTGGCGGTTTCAGGCACTGACTCCAGATTGGAGCAGAAACTTCTCCAGGTGCTCCTCTTGGCTCCTCTTGATGGCGGTTTTGTATGATCTGAGAGCAGCCTGGTACTCTTCGTAAATCATTCGCGTCGTTCCTCAGCACGGAAAGTTCGGAATTCCCCCAGAGTGGTTTCGACCTAGTTTTCAGCCTTGATGGTTCGCTTGACGTGTTGTAGGCGTCTAGGAGGGCGGTGCTTAATAGCGAGATTGACTGCTCAATGTCACTCACCGACTCAATAGAGCCTGGTTGGCCCAAAACCGCAGGCACGAGAGTTTCGAATTTGGCCCAATCGGTGTTTTCCTATTGGGGTGTTATCAAAGTTATCTCCAGCCTGACTACGGTTATATCTTCAGTGCTGTAATTAGTCATAAGATAAGCATGTAGGCCCTTCCGTACAAGTACGTCGGTTCTTATTCTTCTTACCGCCGAGATGTAAAACGCAGTGTAGTTGTTAGACCTTAGCCCAGGCACAATGTTGCCCAAGGCAGTCCATGGTTCCTGGACTAAGGCCACATCGACGAGCCCTTGCTCCAAGGCCAGAAGGAGCTCTGTCGATGCCAACTTGCATTTATACAGGTTTGTCTGCAGTTCTCTCATCAGTTGGGCTAAGTGCACCTCCCGCAGACGGATTGACTTTCAATGTCTTCTTCGTCCGAAGCGATGTCCAGTGACTGGTTGGCTTCGAGGACTGACTCAAGACCAAGGTCTCTCTCCACCTCCCCAGCTTCGAGAGTGTTTGCGTTCTTGTCTTCAGGGTGGCGTTTCTTCAGACGTAGGGACACACTACCTACGCCCCATGCCATCTTCCCGAATCTAGGGTACAGGATGTCGGCTCATCGTTGCACCGTGCGGTAGGCATGGGGGCCTCCGGATCCTCGTCCATCTTATGCAGCAATAGGCCGACCATCCTCTCGTGGACGATCTTCCATCGATTCTCCGAGATTTTGCCGTTCTCGTCGCTTCTGTCAATGAGAGCCACGATAAGGTATCGTTTGGCGATATCCGTCAGTGTGTCTCGCTTTCTTTTGCCTCTTCTCTAAATTACATAAACTTTGTAACGTGATCAATTTCTTGTTAATAGACGGACTTTAATGCCACGTTCAGGATAGTTTGATATGATATTCCTGTAAACGAATGTTAAATTACAAACACAGTTCTATTTGATTAAATGCCTTAAAACATTGTTTAAAGTTTAAAAGTTTTTTTTAACTCATATGACTCGTGGCAGCTCAAAATTTTGAAAATTTGGAGCTCCTAAGTGCAATAGTTATAGTTAACATAAAACAAACATTTTTTCCGAGGTGTGTCTGGTTTTTTGCTCATTGCGGGGGCGGTAAGGGGCGTGGCAACAATTTGAAATAAACTTGGTCTGTCTGACATAATAACGGACTTTCATTCCAAATTTTGTGGCTCTAGCTTTTGTAGTTTAAAAGATCCAGTTGTTCATACGGACAGACGGACATTGCTGTATCGACTCGGCTGTTGATGCTGATCAAGAATATATATACTTTATGGGGTCGGTCACGCCTCCTTCTGCTTGTTACTCACATTTCGCTTCTGACAAACCTAATAGACCCCTATACTCTTTTTTAGAGTACGGGGTCTAAATATTTACACCTAACACTGTAAATCTATTATCTACAGTACGGGGTCTAAATATTTACACTTAACACTGTAAATCTATTATCTACATTATCCTGATCATCTACATTACCTGCCTCTTCTTCCTGATTATTCTTTAATACTCTACTGAGAGCATCTTCTAACTCACTATCATTTTAAACATTGAATCTCCTACGATTAGCCTCAATAAACTCCCTATTCAGATTACAAACCTCTTCGCAATTTTTACTAACTAACTCCTCTTATTCATTTCTAGTTTCCTAAAATAATTCTCCCTATCGTGAATAACATTATATCTCCTATAACGTATTATCCGTGGACTACGCCTTTCTCATAAATCCTCTACCATTACGAAGAGGATAAACTTCGGCTGTACCGAATCCGGCATTTTCTACCTCATTCTGTGATTCTTGGCGAGTCCTGCAGTTTTAGAGAATGTATAAAATGCCGCAAAATCTGCTAAGCATAAACTATTTAGATCATCTGGACGGTGAAAGTAATGATCTAATAGGCCTACTTCGAAAATATCCTATGAGTCTTCGGGCAAACTTCTGAGTTGTGCCCGCGACTTGAGCATTTGAACTCGTTTGTCAGGCAATCCAGTGTTTATAGAAACTTCTGCATTGCTACTCTCTGACAACGACATCCCTAAATAGCAATAAGCTGCCTGCATTACTGCAGCATGCATAATGATCTCTCCGCATTGAAAAAATATTCGTGTTATACGCATTCACTATAAAGCGTCGAAACTTCTCTTTAAAAATACTTTTCATCTATTTAAATTAGATGTAATTTGTAGAATATAATCCTCATAACTAAGACCAATTTGAGGTTGCGAACGAAAATTATTAAAATCATTAACGGTTTTCCTAACTTCACTGTCTATGGGAGAACTCAAGAAATTGTTTATTTTCTCAAAATTCTTTTGATGAATTGAACTAATCGGACTGTTTTTTAGAAAGAGGAAAGAGAATTTCTGTACTAGGCATAGTAGGATATGGTATACCAAAACAACATATTTGCCTATTTCTGATGCTACGCTGGCATGACAGAGTGTGCTTAAGCGGTTGGTATAAAATAAAGAGTTTTAATTCATTATTTGTTGGTTTTTTTTCCGTTGTAATTACTTGAGTCAAATAAAGGGTCGTCTTTCAACCAAAACAATCCATGAATGTGTGGTTAACCTCTATGTTGAAACTCTCCTCGCCAATAATACTTATACACAGAAAGTTGGCCAAAAATGCCTCCATCCTCATTCATAACTTTTAAAAGCTGTCTATACCATTATTAAAAATACCGAGCACTTGGGCATTCTCCGTACCTGCTCATTCCGGGCAGCATTGCGATCATTTTCTGCTGCTCTATATACTCCTATACTGACTAACTCGTCTGCTTTGGGCATCTGTTGCCCTCTCACTCTGCCTCACCTGTGGATTTTGTCTCCTAATTGTTCTACGCGAAGTATCGGCTGCCTGTTCGCGTTCCCTTTCTTGAGAATTTTCCCTACGATTTCGTCTGCTTTGGGCATCTGTATCCCTCTCACTCTGCCTCACCTGTGGACTTTGTCTCCTAATTATTCTACGCGAAGTATCGGCTGCCTGTTGGCGTTCCCTTTTTTGTGAATTTTCCCTACGATATCGTCTGCTTACGTCATCGGAAGCCCGATCGCTCTGCCCAATATGTGGATTCTATCTTCGTATTGTCCTACCAGAAGTATTGGCTGCCTATTCAATTATTTTTATAAGCGCACTTTTCCTATGTCTGTTCTATGTCCAATCTGTTCTGCTACTCTATTTTCGCTAACTGACCTAAGGATTCTTTGAGATTGGGTAATTAACTCTCGCTTTCTTTCTGCATAGTGTGCGACTTTTCTATTTAACCTTTTCCTTTCCCTAGGACTTTCCCGCCTTTAGGACTGTGCAGCAGCAGATAGGTGCCTTCTCCGGGGCATTTCCAAAAAATTATATATTTACATAAAATTTATAAAATTTTTTATTTATATAATATTATTAATTGTATTTAGATAAAATATATATAAATATAATATATTATATATATTTTTATTTAATTTATTTAAATATTTAAAATTATAAAATAAATGTAATTATTATATAAATAATATTAATCAATGTAAATATAATAATATAAATAAATATTAAAATTATATTATAAATAATTATATAAGTTTATAATATTTAAAATCGGTCAATACTTAAGACTTACTATAATAAGAACGCGACAATTAACACGCATTTACCGAAAACCGAACGCGATTCTAAAATACAATAAATGCGAGCAGAAAATCGCGCGCGGTTTCTACTAATGATCTAACTATGTCACAAACTACTCGCCTAGCACAAAGGAAATCGAATGTTCGCGATGTCTAACACGCAGACGTAAATGGATTGACACACACACTCACGAGCTAACGCACTTATGGTATATATGAGTATTGAACTTATATATTAATATTAACTATATCAAAATATGTTATTATATCATATTATTTGTAATGAATATTACGTTTTGTTACGAGTTGTTCGTAATTAAAATCACGCTTTACTTACTTTTCAATCAAAGTCGGCAATAAAAATGAATATCGATGCACGATAACAACTACACAATCGAAACGTTTGCAAAAAAGTAAAGCAAAACGAGGCGTGGTAGACCCCATAAAGTATATATATTCTTGATCAGAATCACAAGCCGAGTCGATATAGCCATGTCCGTCTGTCCGTCTGTCTGTCTGTCCGTATGAACAAACAGATTTCAGAGATGGTAAGAGCTACAAGTTCGAGGTGTCAATCGATCACATATTTAGTCAGAATCAAGAATCTTTTTTTTTCGATGCCACGCCCCATTCGCCCACAATGAGCAAAAAACTAGACACACCTCGGAAAAAATCTGGTTTCTGTAAATATCTCAGTAACCATGGCACCTAGGATCACCAATTCTGGTATGGAAGTTCCTCGTGACAGCGTAAATGCATCGACATTTAAAATTTTGGACTGCCACGCCCCTTTTCCTACAATTCGTAAAAATGACTCTCAACTTTCCTTCCCTTATTTAGTCATTGTTCATAAAGTGCACCATTGTAATTGTATAATTCGAGTGGATGCTAACTATATCAAACTATCCTAAAAAGACGCATTGAAATCGGACTATAAAGAAGAAAACTAGAAGCGTTACAATATTGATAATTGTACGCAATATCAACGTGTGAGTGCAAGCGAGACAGAAACATACAAGCACGTTTTGGTGGCGGCAGCGCTGCCCGCAGACGCTGGCCGCGCCAAGTACACACATACATACATATATGCATCATGTGTTGTCATTCGTTTGGGTATTCGCATACAGTCAAACATATGTATGTGTGATTCTGCTTAAATTGTTTTTGTTTCAAAGTGCTTTAATGCAAGTTATACACATTGCAAAATCTCTAGACCGATTTAAATAATTAAATCGGGGAAAAAATTCAGAGAGTATTATACGGTCGGGCGTGCTCGACTGTACTTTTCTTTCTTGTTATCTTTATATTTCTGAAACGGCAATCTAAACTGTTTCCCATTTATACACGATTGACATATTTCATTTGATAATTCTAAATTATCAAGAAGATTGCTGTCAATAAATAAGTTATTATTCTTTGACTTTGCATTGCCTAAATGACCTATCCTCTCATGCCATAATCGATAATTATTTTTCGTTTTCGTTTATTTTTTTCAAACGCTAATGAGAGAGTCTCATCTGACATAATAACGCCATTATAGGGTGAAGGTAGAGTCTGCAGCAAATGCGCTGCTTTGTCCATCTCCATCCGCCGATCACACACTACTTAATCAAAAATTATTAAATGATTTGAAAGTGTCATGGCGTCTTAATTATAGAAAACTTTCCGTGCTAAAATGCACCTGCCGCGAAGTTCAGAAATGCATCGCCTAAATGCTAATTTTAAATGCTCTTCGCGCATCGCTCTGCCTTCTTCTATTTTTCATCAAATTTGTTTGGCATGTTGTCGTCGATTACGTCGGGAACCATTAACTCAGCAAACAAATCTCTAATTCCAAACTTCAAAATGGAATATTTTTGGGCAGAAAAAGGCTTTATATTTTGCTTGTTTTTATCCATTTTAATTATACTCGCACCAAATAGTAAAAAGAAAACATTGCACGCACACTCGCGAAACTAGTTTCACCACTATTTATACCTGCTACTCGCGCAACGTTTCGTTCCCAGCTACCAGCGGTCACCATCAATATTATAAACATTAAATCCTCAGTCGACAGAACTTTCATTATTATTTATTAAACAGATATCAGTTAGTCTTAAGTTGATCATCAATAGAGCAAGTTGTCGTGAATTTAAAAGTCTCACTTCGTCTTTTGTATCAACGTTACCGTTAGAGTTCGTCGCGGTATTTACACATCAAAAATATAATTGGCGCAGCCGGTAGGATAACATTTAATTGCAAAATCCTGATGCAATAACTAAGTTATTAATTCTTATCCCTTTTACTGTTATCCGATAAAAAGGACTAACGCAAAGGCAACCACAGCGACGGTTAATATCGCGTCAAGATTTAATAAAACCTCGACAGTGACGTGTACACCAAAAATTCGCGTATTGCCAAAGCCACGGTAATTAAAAAACAAACTTGAAAATAATTCAAGAAGACGCAATAGAATTCGGAGAGAAAATAAATCCAGGTTTACCTGGTTATCTCAATAACATTCGAAAGTGCTATCTGTGCAAACAAATTAAACAAACTAGATAGCTCAGTTATAAACTAAGTGAGCATTAACGAACATTAGTGATACTAAAAGTGAAAATTATTAAGAAAAATTAAACAATTAAGAAAAATAAAAACTTAAATAAAAGTGAAAAAATATAAAATTAAACAAATTTCAACAATAAAATCAAAATGGAAGGAGGAGCAGCAGCCGTATCAACACTTTCCGATGCAAGCATGGCACAAGTTATAAATCAACTTAAAGATGTTGAAAAATTCAAGGGAGACAAAAACACTCTCTACATATTTGTCAATCGAATTGATTACATCTTGGCATTATACAACACCAACGATATACGTCAACAATCGATCATATTTGGCCTCGTAGAGCGTTGCATCAGTGTCGAAGTTATGCTATCCCTTGGCATAAATAATCTCAACACTTTGACAGATCTTCGGAAGCAATGAGTGCTCAACTATAAAACCCAGACGAACAACCACATCCTTTTGGAGGACTTCAGGAACACACCTTTTAAGGGGAACGTTCGCGAATTTCAGGAGGAAGCTGAACAACGCAGGCGTACTTTAATGAGAAAGCTAGAACTAGAGAATAATATCGATGAAAAAACACTGTATTCGCGGTTAATTAAAACTAGTATTGACGATTTGATTCAAAAGTTACCTACTAACATCTGCATTAGAATTATAAATTGCGAAATTCCCGATTTAAGATCGCTTATAAATTTATTGCAAGAAAAAAATCAACCATGCCAAAATTTTAATTCAACTAAAACAATACAAGGAAAAGATTTAAAGCCACTCACAACCAATCCCAATTTTTTAAAATTTCCAACATTTCTTCAACCAAATAACACACCATATGTTTTATATTCAAATCATCCACCATATCATCAACAACCATTGCATCCATTACAACAACAATACAATATGCCTTATACTAACTCGACCATTACTATCCGTACCAAAACCGACAAGACCAGTACAATTTCCACCTCGACAAAATTTTCGTCAAAATTTATTTGACCAAAACCGTTTTGGGCAAATTCAGAGTTCCACATCCACCAATGAAACGCTCTAGACCAGCAGATAGTGGACAGAGTAAAATGAGCATAGATCAAGAAGCTGGGCATCAAGAAGAATTTAATTATCAAGAATATTTACAACAAGAATATTACAATCAATTAGCTTCATATCCACAATCCTATCAAGATTACGGATATCCTCAAAGCTTAACTTATCAACATATTTAATTTCAAGAAGGAGATCAACTCAGTTTCAGTAACCAAGAAAAACATAATATTAGCACTACTCATAACTCTCCAATTTACTCCAAACCGTACAGTTATCCTCAGGCTTATGAACAAGAAGTTGAAAACCAAATTCTAGAAATGTTAGAACAAGGTATCATAAAACCCAGTAATTCCCCCTACTGCAGTCCAATATGGATTGTTCCAAAATAACAAGACGCATCGGGTAAACAAAAGTTTAGAATAGTAATCGATTACAGAACACTAAACGAGGTAACTATTAATGACAGATGACCAATACCAAACATTGACGAAATTCTAGGAAAGTCAGGTAGATGTAACTATTTTACCACAGTTGACCTTGCAAAAGGTTTCCATCAGCTGGAAATTCATCCAGATGCAATACATAAAACAGCTTTTTCAACCAAAAATGGTCATTATGAATATCTTCGTATGCCATTTGGTTTAAAAAATGCTCCTGCAACTTTTCAACGTTGCATGAATAATGTGTTGCGACCATTATTAAACAAGCATTGTTTGGTGTATTTAGACGATATAATCGTTTTTTCCATATCCCTAGAAGAACGCCTACATTCACTGCAACTAGTTTTCGAAAAGCTTTCCTAGAAATAAATAAACCAATTTCACGAAAAGCCATAGAAAAAAACTTTTAGCTATTGTATGGGCAACAAAAACCTATCGAACAAGTACACTTCTAGGACGACACTTCTGAAATTAATAGTGACCAAATTCAAAATTAACTCGATGTAGAGTCTAAATTATCAGTAATAATTCTTTGAATTTAATATATAAAAAAGGAAAGGAAACTCATCCAAATAATATTTTCAGCAGCTGATAGAGTTCATAAAAAAAGTCGGTAAAACAATTTGACGAATCATAGCCATGACCTTTTTCTTTTGCTAATATGCCAATGAACAGGAAACGAGCGAATATCCCTAAGCACCCATATATCCCTCATCATGATTAATTTAAATTCCCCATAAAATCTTCATTGAGGACATTGCCAGCTGTAACTGCATTGGAGATGCTTTTCTTTTCGTAAGCAGGTAGAAATATTATTTCTAATTTTTTATGAGTTCTAATTAATCTTATAATTCGAAAAATAGCTTGTCCGTCCTGCAAGCTCTTCTGTCAACATTTCGAAGCTCTGGATCTAACAATTGTAGAAAAACTCTCTGGATAGACGCTTTTTGAATACCTGCATATATACTAGGAAAAGCCAGTTCTTCAGAGTCAGCATCAAGAATTACATCGAGAGGCCTTTGACCTTCTCCAGGAGCTATTGTAATTCTCTGCATATTTACATCCAGTTGGTTCATATTCTCAAGAAGAGTTTCAAGACCCCCAGGATTCAACTCATCTGCTTCTTGATTTTCACCCGATTGAACCAGATCACTGTTTTCATTCCGATCTGAACTTTCAATTAGCTGATTGACTGTAGGTGAGTCTTCTTCAGAAGCTACGAACGGCACTGTATCGGATGAGTAATTAGAAATCCAGTGCTCGTTGACGGATACATTATGTTTCCTACACAGTTCAGTATTTACTAATTCCTTCATATTCCGTTCTACGCTTAAGGTGGAGCTGAATAACCTGTGCCTCGTGAAATGCTCGTGGAAGAGATGTAACCATATTGGGATCTGATATGGGGACGTTAACAACTGCAAGTGAATTTTGACGCTCATGACCTATTGCCTTTATAACCATAAATGAAAGCCGAGGAGATATTAATCTCTCTTCTAATGAAGTGAGACCCCTTAGACAATCTGGCAATGTTGGAAAATCTAACCCATTTGTAATGGCACTCTTTGGCTTCCTTTTAGCTTTAATATTGCTATGACAAGTTTTACAAAATTTTAAGCTGTTGCTATCAGACGGAAATTGCCGATCAACGTTATAAATCTCATCGCAAAACTCATAATTACTTTCTAAATAAACCAAAGACCCTTACAACATAGGCAAATTTGGTCAGGTCCTAATTTAACAAGCCTATTAAAAACTAACATGTGGGTATCGAACCCCTGTAGTCTGGGTCTTCGCTGTATACCTTCCTGAACATCTAAAGCCCTTTGCTCTTGAATTCGTAGAGCGTTTCGCATTGCTTCCGCTTCCCTATTCTCAGAAATACTCCTATATTGTCTTACTCTATGGCTAACATTTCTATTTGCATTAAGGGCTGATTGCCTTTCATTTTCTCTAGCTAGTCTACGAGCTGCAGTGTTTCGCAACTGTTCTATGGCCCTACGAACAGTTTGATTTCTCGTCTGAGCTCTCCTGCTTCTATCCCGTTGCCTTTCTAATAGACCATCCTGCAATGCTCGTGCCAGACTCCTTTGCTCAGTATTTCTATTCTGTTCTTGCCTTCTATAATTTCGGTCTAGTCTTTTTAAGAACCTCCGTAGACTATCGAGCTCTTGTTCGTACGCTCGGATAGTTTCATTTATTCGCCTATTACTGTGTTGTTCAGTATTTCTGGCTTGCTCCTCTTTTCGAATAGCTACATTCAGTCGCTTTACATGCCTTCGTATAGCATCAATTGACCTTTCACTATCACGGTAAACTTCATTAGAGCGTCTATCCCTATGCTCCTGTTTATTTCGGCTCTACTCAATACCTCTATAGACACTATTTTGCCTTCTTTGGTAACGCCGCAGAGTTTTATCGCCTGTTCTTTTAACCTGAATGCTTCAGTGACCCGTCTTTCCCTATGTTCCTGCGTATTGCTATTCTATTCTACAGCTCTATAAGTGTCCGACGACTAGTATCTGCAGATTGTTCCCTAGTACGAAATTCTTCATCGGTCCGTCTTTCCCTATGTTCCTGCGTGTTTCTATTCTGTTATACAGCTCTATAAGTAGCATTCTGTCTTCTAGTATTCCGACGATTAGTATCTGCAGCATATTCACTATTGCGAACATCGGGATTTTCTCGGCGTACAGAGCGATCCTGAGAATTTATTGTTCGTTCTTCTTGCTCTAGTCGAGTATTATACAGCCGCCTAACTCGACGCCTTTGGCTGTCCAGAGATTGCTCAACTTCCCTAACACCTTCAATTGCCCTACGATCGCGCTGTGACTCTGCGTTAATTCCCCTCTCTATATCTACATATTCGGTATTATTTTTGTTTGATGTATTCCTCAACCTACGTCTTTGGGCTATTTGAGCAGCAGATTGTCTACGAAACCTTGGCATTTTAAAAGTTGAATTTAATAATATTTAAATAAAGATATTATTTCTTAACAAATTACGTAAATTGTCAAAATTATTGTAAATAATAATAAATAGATATGAAAAAAATAATTGTTAAGTAGTTATAATAAAAAAAAGTTATGACAATAAAATTATAAAAAATGAATGAAAATATAAAATAGTAAATATTATACACTCAGGTGGCAAGTATAAAAATTAAAGTACTGAAAAATTACTAATAGATGAAACTTAAGTCTTTAAAAAGACTGATAAATAAAATATAAGTAGTGAGTCTTTAGAAAGACTGGGAAATAAGATATAAGAATAATTAAAGGAATTCTAAATTCTTTGATGAATGATAAATGTTTGATTACTTTACTTGCTGTAGATATTTCCGTGAAAAGCGCAATTCTTAGTATATACTTATCACCCGCGAATAAAAATACTTGATAAGTAGAATATAAAGCACTTAACGACAGTTATATTTGCACCACAAGGACGATTTAAAAAACACACATTCAACGAATACTAAAGTCTTCCGCACTGTCTAATTATAGTACTGCACAATAACGCATGTAAAATAAGACTGAGTCCATTTTGATTTTTACAAGAATTAGGTAAACTTAATGAGACTTCGAGGAAATCTACAGGTCAATCCCATTCAGTTAAAAAAGGTTCTAAATCCACGAACCATTGATGATAAATATTAAAATAAACAAGTAAGAAAGGCTACAGTCGATCGAGCCGACTGTAAAAGACCCCGTACTCCCATAATAAAGCGCATTTGTATTTAATTTGAATAAAAATTTTATATCGAAATTTAAAATTTATAAATATATTTTGAATTGATATTTAATAAAAAATATTGTGCTAAAATTTTCCCTTTCCCCCACCCCCTTTTTTCAAGCACTTTCCCTTATTCGCATTTACATGTTATACATACATGTTACACACTCGTTTAAAATTATGTGTATGCACATATGTATGTATGCGTGACTAGCACTGGTCGGCACGGCAGCGTCGCAGCGCTGCGACGCTGCCGTGCCGACTAGTGCTAGTCACGCATACATACATATGTGCATACACATAATTTTAAACCAGTGTGTACATGTATGTATAACATGTAAATGCACATAAGCGAAAGATGCTTGAAAAAAGCGCGTGGTGCGAATGGTAGAGTTACGGCGCGATGTTAAATTGTTGCCTGAGGGTCGTAGGTTCAAAATATATATATAAATTTTAAATTTCGTTATAAAACTTGTATTCAAATTAAATACAAATGCGCATTATTATGGGAGTACGGGGTCTTTTACAGTCGGCTCGATCGACTGTAGACTTTCTTACTTGTTTTTTCGAGGTGTGTCTGGTTTTTTGCTCATTGCGGGGGCGGTAAGGGGCGTGGCAAAAATTTGAAATAAACTTAACCTGCCTAAGTTAATAACGGACTTTCATTATAAATTTGGTGGCTCTAGCTTTTGTAGTTTAAAAGATCCAGGTGTTCATACGGACGAACGGACAGACAGACGGACAGACAGACAGACGGACAGACGGACATTGCTATATCGACTCGGCTGTTGATGCTGATCAAGAATATATATACTTTATGGGGTCGGCCACGCCTCCTCCTGCCTGTTACGCACATTTCGCTTCTGACAAACCTAATAGACCCCTCTACTCTTTTTTAGAGTATGGGGTCTACAAAAATGATTTACCTTAAAAACGTCTATGTACCATATACCTGTTACACAACTCAAAACAGGTATAAGCCCGACATTATTGAAAAACAAAGTTATATACATATATTTTGCGTAACCCCTTAACTATGACCCTTAACAAAGGTAATAGGTGGTGTACCTGATAGTGCCAGCGACGTTTTGTACCTACCTCTTTCCATTGATGTTTATTAATACATGTTTTAATCGGGTAAAAGGTGCACAGTTTAATCTGCCAATCTAAGATGGGCATGGCATCCTATAAATGAACATGCATTTTGTTTTATTAACCACACAATCTGACGAAAAAATAATTTTTTTCCAACTCTTAGTATTGTAAGTTATGTTGGATTTATTTTAATCCAAATATTAAACGATGAACGCTCGGCTCTATGGGAACTGTACTATATAGTAGACCGATTTGCATGAAACATGGTCAGTATGTTTATGTTTCTGGCAAATGTATTCTGTGTGAGTTTGATTAATATAGCTTTATCAATGAAAAATCTTTGTATACTAATTCAAATTTGGAGCGTATTCTAGACCGATCGGCCATATTGGAGCAATTCGATATAGCTATCCGATTTGCATGAAACTTGGTCCGTTACTGCGATTGTCCGATTGTATTCAGTGCGAGTTTTATTTGTATAGCTTAGGTAATGCATAATTTGTTCATTGACCGATCGGCTCTATGGGAGCTATACGATATAGTAGTTCGATTTGGATCAAACTTGGTCAGTATGTATATATTGATCGCAGATGTATTCTGTGTGAGTTTGATTATTATAGCTAAGTTAACGCAAAAGGTTTTCATAGAATTTCATATTTGGAGCATATTTTTGACCGATCGACCCTATGGGAGTTATACGATATAGTTGTCCGATTTGGATCAAACTTGGTCAGTATATACACTGACGAGCAAAACTGTAACATATGTTCAATGTTACCACTTCAACGGTCTGTATTATGTCTTATACTTTATGCATCATCAAGATCATAGTCTTATTTTATTGGTGAAATATTTGACTCTCTTTTCTAGAAATATGAAAACATTTAATAAGCTGGAAGAATTTTACCAATCAAAAATGTAAAAAAAGTCAAATGTTACAGTTTTTCACTCGCAATGCAAAACCTATTTACTTTTGTTTCAAAGCTTTTTTTTACCGCTAAAGCTTATTGGTTTTCGTTTAAATCTCTAAGCTTTTATCATTGTAAGTCAATTTGCAATAAACTTATGATGGATGGTGAAAAGAAAAAGGATATTATCGAATTATTGATAGCGGGTAATTCCGCTAGGAAAGTGGCTAATAAATTTGGTGTTAGCCACATGATTGTGCAGCGATTAAAAATGAAGATTTCAGAAAACATTAATATTAATAAAGGAGGCCGACTGCGAGTTTTAAGCGAACGTAACACGCTCCAAATGGCCAACTTAGTAACAAGCAATCGCGACATTACGCCAAAAAAAGCGGGAAACATGTTAAATTTAAATGGACAGTTCGTCGCAGTCTTGGCAGATTGGGCCTTAAGGCCAAAGAAATTAAAAAAATAACCATTTCTAGCTAAAAGGCACATTAGCTTGCGTAAAAACTTTGCTGCAATGTATGAGATTTGGACTTTGGCTGATTGGTATGCCGTAATTTACAAATAAATAGTTAAAACAACGCTAAACAACATTTGTTTAAGGTTATTTGGTCAGACAAAACTAAAATTAATTGTTTTGAGTCAGACGAATGATCGTGGTATTGGTAAAGGGATCCCACAGTCCAATCCTCAGATACAGTGCGTCAAACCGTTAAGCACTGTGGCGGGTCCATAATGGTTTTGGGCTGTATTTGTAAAAATGGAGTTGGGCCATTAGTATTAATCGATGTAATAATGCGTAAGGAGCAATATCTAAAAATTCTTCAAGAAAATTTGGGAGGAGTCATTGGCAACATGGGTCTTACAGCTGAAAAATGAATTTTTCAGCAAGACAATGACCCAAAGCACACATCCCATTTAGTGAAAAATTGGTTATTGAGCCAAAATTTTCAGGCTATGAAGTGGCCACAGCAATCCCCGGACATGAATCCCAAAGAAAATCTATGGAGCCATGTGAAATCGCAGCTTGCGAAATATGCGGTCCCTCCAAATGGCATGATGGAGTTGTGGGAGAGAACGAAGGACATTTGGTACTCGATTTCACCTGAAATGGTGCGACTCTACACGCAAAATATGCCAAACCGCATAAACAACCTTAAAAAAATCAAAAGGGCTGTGGACTCTTTATTAAAAAAAAAATAAGAAAAATATTTGTTAAAAAATATTTGCAGTGCAATACTGTAACATTTGTAACGGGTATAATTAGAATTATATATACTTTAAATGATGAAGAGAGCAAACTCTTCAAAATGAAAAGTATCCTTTATATATACAATCATAAAACTAAACATGACACCACTGGACAAACTCCCGCACAAATATTCTTATATGCAGGACAACCAACTTTAGATACACAGGACAAAATAGAAAAAATTATAAACAAAATTAATAGTGACCGACTAGAATTTGAAATAGATACTAGATACAGAAAAGGACCGTTTCAAAAAGGAAAATTAGAAAATCCATTTAAAGTCAATCCAAATGTTACTCAAACAGACCCCGATCATTCCCAAACTACTATCAAAAATTGAACCACACATTATTACAAAACAAAATTTAAAAAGAAAAAAAAAGTAACCAAATTCAAACTCCACCGGTCCCTACTTCATGATCATATTGTCATCCATACTCATTACAATATGTCATGCTCAAAAAATAACTTGGATACAGACCACGGATACCTACTGTTTTCAGACAAACCCTTAGAATTACCAACTAGATTTGAACACGGCTCTTTCCGAATTAATGTTTCTGAAATAATAATAACAAATGAATATTTTCGTAGAACTATTCCAAGCTTTAAAAATTCATCACAAATCAATTATTTGTATTCAAAATTACAACAAGAATTAAATGGAATAATCTTTCATCATGAGAATCGAAATAAACGAGGACTGTTTAACATTGGAGGTTCACTATTTAAATTCCTCTTCGGCACACTTGACGATAATGACAGACGAGAATTCGAAAAAAATATTGAAAATCTATCTTTAAATACTGTGCAAGCTCAAGACATTAATGGTAATAAACATAATTAATACCAAAATGCAACAATTTAAAGATCATCAAAACAAACGGACACTTCAAGAATCATTTACTTAACAATTACTACAATTTATAAAATATGTATAAGACATTGAAACGGGCATGCAATTGTATAGATTGAGACTCTTCAACCCAAAGTTACTCACCTCTGACCGGCTTGACAGTGTTGACAACCGAAACATTCTACTAATTAAAACCTACACTTGAATTAATCACCAAGATAATATCATACTAATTGTATCCCACATCCCAATCAACTTTCAAATTATTAAAACCATTAAAATCATTCCCTATCCTGACAATGATGGCTATCAACTCGATTACACCAGTACCACCTCTTATTTTGAAAAAGATAATAAAATTTTTAATAGAAAAAATGAACCAATATATTTGATGAATGTATTACAAAAATCTTACTTCATACAAAACCAATTTGTAACTTTAAGCAGATAAACGAAAAAGAAATCATTAAATACATAGAGCCAAATACAATTGTAACATGGAACATATCCAACACAAATGTAAAACAAAACTGTCAAAAAGGTAATGCAGACCTACGTACCAAAGATGACAACCAACTAAGGGAGCTGATCGGCAGAGAGGAAATGTCACTTTTTAAAAACGGACGGATGGACGGATGGAACTTCGTGCGAATCTGAGTTTCGGAAACTTCAGGGTGAAAACGGTGTACAATCTGCGACGAAAGCAGGCACGGTGTTACAAGGTTGGCGATGATGGAAACGGACACTATTTGGCAATTGCTTGAAACTGAAGCCAAATAGCTTAGGTCCCTTTTAAGATGTGATGGTGAAGCACAACAACTCCTATGACGTTCAAAAGTTAGGCTACAGCGACGGCCCGAAGAATTCTGAAACGTGTGCGGAATATATGAAGCTTTGGGCAACCGCAAGCGACGAAGACGAGGTTGACGAGGACCATGAAGCATCCGAGTCGAATACTTAGTGAGGACGGCCGAAAGTGGTCTGCCACAGACAACGACAATCGGACATAACAGGATATCGATAAAATATGATAGACAATAAGTTTTCAGTTTGCGGAACTCGACGGTTCGCTTGAGAGAGCAAAAAACTTTGAAGCAACGATCCGAGATCGACGCTAGCGAAGTCCGACTTGCCTGTGTGGCTGAAATGACCAAGTTGAAGCTGCCTGTGTGGCTGTTTGTTCAAATTGTTGCCTGCATTGCTCAAAGCTGAAAGCCGAGGTTTGCTTAACGTCTCCAGAACATAGCATAATTAGTCTAGATTTCATCTCGTATTGCAGGAGGGAAAACGGTTGAGAACATTACAATTTCAAAAAAATATAATTTACAAATCATTACATTGATCCCTGTAAACGTAAATCTCTAACAATACAACAAAATGACAATTAAACAAAACCTGATGTGACTAAAAAAATTATTTTGTGAAAATAATTAACTGCCAACAAAATAAAACAAACTACAATTATACAAATCATAATCAACAACAAAATCATGGCAACAAACACACCAATGGAATTATCTCAAATGCATCTAATGCAAGCGCTAGGATAAATACGACAAGTGCCAGTATTCGACGGAAAAACCATGGAACTCACTGCATTTATCAGGAGGTTCGATTTTATAATGCAGCTCTACCAAACTCAAGATGTGAGACATAGTGTCTTATTTGGAGCAATCATAGTTAACAGCAGCCACAACCTGGGGAGAGTTAAGGAATGCCCTTACTGACGAATTTAAAACACAAACTCCATATGAAGAACTTTTACGACGTTTGTACAACGCCAACTATAATAATAGTATCCGTAAGTTTGTTGAGGATTTAGAATATAAGTTATAAATAATGTTAGAAAACCAGCCTCAAAACACAATATTGTACACCAATGCTTTGAATAATACAATCATAGATGTTATCACAAAGAAATTACCTGACAGAATATTTATGACACTAGCTCGATATGACATTACAACAGTTTCAAAACTAAAACAAAAAGCTCAACAACGCGAAAGACTTTACGAAAATAGTTTTAACGAACGTACTAACCAAAAATTCCAAAACTAACAAAACCCAAAGTAACTCGAACAATGAAAACCGTGGAAAATGAAATTATCAGAATTATTATTCTAGTCCAAACTATTCAAATAATGCCAATTCAAGTTATAAACCAAAAGAAAATGCTGAAAATAATCAAGCATTACATAAAAGATTAAAACAAAACCTTGATCAAGCTAGATCACAAAACACAATGAATTACCAAACTCAAAGTCAAAGACCCACAAATCCCCCTTCATAAAAGACAGTGAAAAAGTAACAGTGGTTACTCTATGATGGATACTTCCAAAAATTTTTATCAAGGAGCCTCGGGCCAAGAAGAACCAATCCCTTCATCAGATTAGTTATGAATGGACAAAATTTTAACTGTGTAATTGACACAGGTTCATCTATTAATCTGATGAAACAGAATTTTTTAAACTTTCCTATAAAACCTTGCCAACTGAACGAACAAACAATAAATGGTATTATCCAACTAAAGAATTGCGTATCTTTAGCCCCTAGTAAGCTCTGCCCTACTAACCCAATATTTTATTTACACAACTTTTCTGACAATTATGATATCTTACTAGGTAGAGAATATCTAAAGTCATGCGATGCAAAAATTGACTACAAAGAAAAAAATAGTTATTCTAAACGATCATCCATTTTCAATGAGATATGATTCTGTCAAGGACAAGACCGCATTCAATGCCTTGATCCGCCCGGAACAAATGACATAGCAGTAAATTACGCTATTAACAAAGAATTAAATGATACAAATCAATTCCGATTAGAACATCTAAACGATGAAGTCAAATTCAAAATGACTAGAATTCTTTTCGAGTTTAGTGACATTCAGTACAAAGAAAGTGAAAATTTGACTTTTACTAGTACAATTGAGCATGTCATCCAAACTAAGCACGAAGACCCAATCCAACCCAATGACATTAAAATTTAAAAAAGGTGCAACTATAAATATAAAAGAAACAAATTACATTTCAGCTTTCGAAAATTTAAAAATATTTTCTCACAACTGATGCCAGTAATATAGCTATTGAAGCTGTTCTGTCTCAAAATAAAAAACCAACTTGTTTCGCAAGTAGAACCCTAAACGAACATGAAATTAATTAAGCAGCAATTGAAAAAGATCTTTTAGCTATCGTCTGGCAACTAAATATTTCCGATCTTATCTTTTACGGTAGAATAGATTCTATGTGATCAGAAATCACTCGTTTGGCTCAATAATATTAAAGAACCAAATATGAAATTACAACGCTGGAAAATAAAATTAAATTAATTTGATTATCACATTAAATATGTTCCAGATATCTATGTTGCAGATGCTCTACCCAGAATAAAAATTGAAAAAAATTTGTTAGGAGAAACTTCCGATGTAACAGCAGCAACAATCCACAGCGCCCTAGAAGATATCCAATAATTCATTTCACTCACAGAAAAACCAATCAATTATTTTAAAAGACAAATAGAATTTGTATAAAATAACTCAGATAACATAAATACGATAATTCCAGATCAACTAATAGCCCGAATCACGATGACAACTCCACATAGTTTAACAACTATAATTATAACACTCATGCTACTTTACTTTGTATGGCCCATAAAAGGTCAAAGTTTGGAAATCAACCCAATTAACTCTAAAAATAACTACTAACGAAATTCTAATTATTTCCCATGTTCCACGAAACGAAAACAGACAGACAGACAGACGAAAACAAAAACATCTTGACCGAAATTATACATGACACTTACTATTTAAAAAACAATAAAGCATTTACATCAACCAATAAAGATTTTGTTATGAACATATGTATTACTGGAATATTAAATCTAGATAAAACAGATTGTTGATATTCAAAATCACATAAAAATTATGAAATTAAGTACGTAGAATCAAACATTATGTTAACATGGAACTTACCTAAAACTGTACTAAACCAAGATTGTATCAATAGAGAAATTATTATACAAGGAAACAATATGATAAAAGCCATAAATAGTTCAATCCAATTGAATAAAGTTCAATTAACTAATAATATGTTAGACTACACACAAACAGTTTACATAAATAATAACGTAACCAAACTAGAACCACTGTCATATGTCCAAACTAAAGAAATTATCCTATTATTATTAGTATTGTCGTACTTATATTATATATTACCTTTAAATATAAAAATATTCCACATAGAATTATTGTAAATTAGAAGAATAAAAAAAGAATCAACCTCAAACATACAATCAATAATTCAAAATAGTACACAAACCAAAACAGAAAATCAAAATGACACTGAAAATAAAATCGAAGAAATTGTAATAGATCCAACACTATATCCAAAATTAACCGCCTGAGGAAAGGCTCATTTCTTAAGAGGGGGAAGTGACATATGTAGATACATACATACTCATACATTATGCCTAACACCACACTTATCGTTTATATTATACATTTCTTTCCCGCAAAACTAAAGTAAATATAAAATAATCAAATGGTGACAATAACAATTCTTTCTTCCCACGAACCGATTAAATATCATAAACAATTCGCCAGAATCGTTCTTCCCATCATTGGGGTTGAAATTGGTGACGTTGCACAAATCCTGGCCGACAGAACTCTCTTAAATCTCAATCTCTTCAAGATCGAGATCTCTCTATTTACATAAGAGCAAAAAGCTCAATGAGTCCAAAGTCCAATTAATAAAAGCTGAAAGCCGAGGTTTGCAACAGAGGCAAGTTCGATCGAAAAAAAACTGACCTCTAGGGCTAGTTCCCAGATTAGAGACGGAATCACCAGAAATATACGCGCCTCTAGGAATTTGACATCTATGGCCTCTTATGACAATGATCGTTTCGACAAAACCAATGATGTAGTGAATAGAATGAAATGAAGAACGAAGAGATGAAACAGACAAAACTGAACCCAAAGTTAAGGGGACCAATTTAAACATATGCGGGAGATATGAAGTTTTCATATATTTGGCACCGTAAAATTGCTTTCAAACGAGTGAAACAATACAAACAAGAAAGAAAAGTACAGTCGAGCACGCCCGACCGTATAATACTATCTGCATTTTAATCCCGATTAAATTTTTAAAATCGGTATCGAGATATTACAATGTGCAGTACTTCCATCAAAACACCGTGAAACAAAAACAATCTAAGCAAAATCAAACATCTGTTTGTATGCGAATACACATACGTCTGATATTATATGTTTGTATGTGTGTATTCGGCGCAGTCAGCGTGTGCGGGCCTCGCTGCCGCCACACAAGCAGAGAAAACGTTCGATCACACTTGTATGTTTCTGTCTCGCTTGCACTCATACCTTGATATGGCGTTCAATTATTAATGTTACAACACTTCTAGTTTTCTTGTTTGTAGTCCGCTTTCAATGCGTCTTTTTAGAATAGTTTGATATAGCCTCCACTCGAATTATACAATGGTGTACTATATGAACAAATGTCTAAAAACGGAACGAAAGTTGAGAATTATTGTTTTGTATTGTGGGCAAAAAAGGGGCGTGGCAGTCCAAAATTTTAAATGGCAATGCATTTAAACTGTCGCTAGGAACCTCCATACCAGAATTTGTGATCCTAGGTGCAATGGTTACTGAGATATTCGCCGAAGTGTGTCTAGTTTTTTGCTCATTGTGGGCGAATGGGGCGTGACATCGAAAAAAAAAAGATTTTTGTATTGACTGACTAAATATGTGATCGATTGACACCAAGCTCGAACTTGTAGCTCTTACCATCTCTGAAATCTGTTTGTTCACTAGTTTGTTTACTAGTACAATTGAGCATGTCATCCAAACTAAGCACGAAGACCCAATCCAACCCAATGACATTAAAATTTAAAAGGTGCAACTATCAATATAAAAGAAACAAATTACATTTCAGCTTTCGAAAATTTAAAAATATTTTCTCACAACTGATGCCAGTAATATAGCTATTGAAGCTGTTCTGTCTCAAAATAAAAAACCAACTTGTTTCGCAAGTAGAACCCTAAACGAACATGAAATTAATTAAGCAGCAATTGAAAAGATCTTTTAGCTATCGTCTGGCAACTAAATATTTCCGATCTTATCTTTACGGTAGAATAGATTCTATGTGATCAGAAATCACTCGTTTGGCTCAATAATATTAAAGAACCAAATATGAAATTACAACGCTGGAAAATAAAATTAAATTAATTTGATTATCACATTAAATATGTTCCAGATATCTATGTTGCAGATGCTCTACCCAGAATAAAAATTGAAAAAAATTTGTTAGGAGAAACTTCCGATGTAACAGCAGCAACAATCCACAGCGCCCTAGAAGATATCAATAATTCATTTCACTCACAGAAAAACCAATCAATTATTTTTAAAAGACAAATAGAATTTGTATAAAATAACTCAGATAACATAAATACGATAATTCCAGATCAACTAATAGCCCGAATCACGATGACAACTCCACATAGTTTAACAACTATAATTACTAACACTCATGCTACTTTACTTTGTATGGCCCATAAAAGGTCAAAGTTTGGAAATCAGCCAATTAACTCTAAAAACAACTACTAACGAAATTCTAATTATTTCCCATGTTCCACGAAACGAAAACAGACAGACAGACAGACGAAAACAAAAAACATCTTGACCGAAATTATACATGACACTTACTATTTAAAAAACAATAAAGCATTTACATCAACCAATAAAGATTTTGTTATGAACATATGTATTACTGGAATATTAAATCTAGATAAAACAGATTGTTGATATTCAAAATCACATAAAAATTATGAAATTAAGTACGTAGAATCAAACATTATGTTAACATGGAACTTACCTAAAACTGTACTAAACCAAAATTGTATCAATGGAGAAATTATTATACAAGGAAACAATATGATAAAAGCCATAAATAGTTCAATCCAATTGAATAAAGTTCAATTAACTAATAATATGTTAGACTACACACAAACAGTTTACATAAATAATAACGTAACCAAACTAGAACCACTGTCATATGTCCAAACTAAAGAAATTATCCTATTATTATTAGTATTGTCGTACTTATATTATATATTACCTTTAAATATAAAAATATTCCACATAGAATTATTGTAAATTAGAAGAATAAAAAAGAATCAACCTCAAACCTACAATCAATAATTCAAAATAGTACACAAACCAAAACAGAAAATCAAAATGAAACTGAAAATGAAATAGTAGAAATTGTAATAGATCCAACACTATATCCAAAATTAACCACCTGAGGAAAGGCTCATTTCTTAAGAATGGGGAAGTGACATTTGTAGATATATACATACTCATACATTATGCCTAACACCACACTTATCGTTTATATTATACATTTCTTTCCCGCAAAACTAAAGTAAATATAAAATAATCAAATGGTGACAATAACAATTCTTTCTTCCACGAACCGATTAAATATCATAAACAATTCGCCAGAATCGTTCTTCCCATCATTGGGGTTGAAATTGGTGACGTTGCAAAATCCTGGCCGACAGAACTCTCTTAAATCTCAATCTCTTCAAGATCGAGATCTCTCATTTACATAAGAGCAAAAAGCTCAATGAGTCCAAAGTCCAATTAATAAAAGCTGAAAGCCGAGGTTTGCAACAGAGGCAAGTTCGATCGAAAAAAAACTGACCTCTAGGGCTAGTTCCCAGATTAGAGACGGAATCACCAGAAATATACGCGCCTCTAGGAATTTGACATCTATGGCCTCTTATGACAATGATCGTTTCGACAAAACCAATGATGTAGTGAATAGAATGAAATGAAGAACGAAGAGATGAACCAGACAAAACTGAACCCAAAGTTAAGGGGACCAATTTAAACATATGCGGGAGATATGAAGTTTTCATATATTTGGCACCGTAAAAATTGCTTTCAAACGAGTGAAACAATACAAACAAGAAAGAAAAAGTCGAGCACGCCCGACCGTATAACCCCCCGTAAATACTATCTGCATTTTAATCCCGATTAAATTTTTTAAAATCGGTATCGAGATATTACAATGTGCAGTACTTCCATCAAAACACCGTGAAACAAAAACAATCTAAGCAAAATCAAACATCTGTTTGTATGCGAATACACATACGTCTGATATTATATGTTTGTATGTGTGTATTCGGCGCAGTCAGCGTGTGCGGGCCTCGCTGCCGCCACACAAGCAGAGAAAACGTTCGATCACACTTGTATGTTTCTGTCTCGCTTGCACTCATACCTTGATATGGCGTTCAATTATTAATGTTACAACACTTCTAGTTTTCTTGTTTGTAGTCCGCTTTCAATGCGTCTTTTAGAATAGTTTGATATAGCCTCCACTCGAATTATACAATGGTGTACTATATGAACAAATGTCTAAAAAACGGAACGAAAGTTGAGAATTATTGTTTTGTATTGTGGGCAAAAAAGGGGCGTGGCAGTCCAAAATTTTAAATGGCAATGCATTTAAACTGTCGCTAGGAACCTCCATACCAGAATTTGTGATCCTAGGTGCAATGGTTACTGAGATATTCGCCGAAGTGTGTCTAGTTTTGCTCATTGTGGGCGAATGGGGCGTGACATCGAAAAAAAGATTTTTGTATTGACTGACTAAATATGTGATCGATTGACACCAAGCTCGAACTTGTAGCTCTTACCATCTCTGAAATCTGTTTGTTCATACGGACAGACAGACGGACATGGCTATATCGACTCCGCTTGTGATGCTGATCAAGATTATATACTTTATTCTTTCTTGTTATACTCTCTGC
>JAECXC010000628.1:0-39064 GCA_018152125.1 Drosophila dunni | reverse complement strand
CAGAGAAAATCAAGATTAATGCTCTAAATGTGGTGATTCCAAAATAAGGTCTAAAATCGTCTAGGACGACTAGAAACGCCTAAAAATTGAAAAAAAAATAAAAAAAAGTTGAAAAAAAATTTTAAATTGTCGAAATCATAATTATTTTGAAGTAGAGTCAATATAAATGGTATTTCAATTAAAAATCGGTTGAGTTTTCACAGAGAAAATCAAGATTAATGCTCTAAATGTGGTGATTCCAAAATAAGGTCTAAAATCGTCTAGGACGACTAGAAACGCCTAAAAATGAAAAAAAAAAAAAAAGTTGAAAAAAAATTTTTAAATTGTCGAAATCATAATTATTTTGAAGTAGAGTCAATATAAATGGTATTTCAATTAAAAATCGGTTGAGTTTTCACAGAGAAAATCAAGATTAATGCTCTTAATGTGGTGATTCCAAAATAAGGTCTAAAATCGTCTAGGACGACTAGAAACGCCTAAAAATGAAAAAAATAAAAAAAGTTGAAAAAAAATTTTAAATTGTCGAAATCATAATTATTTTGAAGTAGAGTCAATATAAATGGTATTCCAATTAAAAAACGGTTGAGTTTTCACAGAGAAAATCAAGATTAATGCTCTTAATGTGGTGATTCCAAAATAAGGTCTAAAATCGTCTAGGACGACTAGAAACGCCTAAAAATAAAAAAAAAAAAAAGTTGAAAAAAAATTATAAATTGTCCAAATCAAATAAAAAGATTAATGCTCTTAATGTGGTGATTCCAAAATAAGGTCCAAAATCGTCTAGGACGACTAGAAACGCCTAAAAATGAAAAAATAAAAAAAAGTTGAAAAAAATTTATAAATTGTCGAAATCATAATTATTTTGAAGTAGAGTCAATATAAATGGTATTTCAATTAAAAACCGGTTGAGTTTTCACAGAGAAAATCAAGATTAATGCTCTAAATGTGGTGATTCCAAAATAAGGTCCAAAATCGTCTAGGACGACTAGAAACGCCTAAAAATGAAAAAAAAAAAAAAGTTGAAAAAATTTAAAATTGTCAGAAATCAAGATTAATGCTCTAAATGTGGTGATTCCAAAATAAGGTCTAAAATCGTCTAGGACGACTAGAAACGCCTAAAAAATGAAAAAATAAAAAAAGTTAAAAAAAAATTTATAAATTGTCCAAATCATAATTATTTTGAAGTAGAGTCAATATAAATGGTATTCCAATTAAAAACCGGTTGAGTTTTCACAGAGAAAATCAAGATTAATGCTCTTAATGTGGTGATTCCAAAATAAGGTCCAAAATCGTCTAGGACGACTAGAAACGCCTAAAAAATGAAAAAAATAAAAAAAAGTTGAAAAAAATTTTAAATTGTCGAAATCATAATTATTTTGAAGTAGAGTCAATATAAATGGTATTCCAATTAAAAAACCGGTTGAGTTTTCACAGAGAAAATCAAGATTAATGCTCTTAATGTGGTGATTCCAAAATAAGGTCCAAAATCGTCTAGGACGACTAGAAACGCCTAAAAAATGAAAAAAATAAAAAAAAGTTGAAAAAAAATTTATAAATTGTCGAAATCATAATTATTTTGAAGTAGAGTCAATATAAATGGTATTTCAATTAAAAATCGGTTGAGTTTTCACAGAGAAAATCAAGATTAATGCTCTTAATGTGGTGATTCCAAAATAAGGTCTAAAATCGTCTAGGACGACTAGAAACGCCTAAAAATGAAATAATAAAAAAAGTTGAAAAAAAAATTTTAAATTGTCGAAATCATAATTATTTTGAAGTAGAGTCAATATAAATGGTATTCCAATTAAAAACCGGTTGAGTTTTCACAGAGAAAATCAAGATTAATGCTCTTAATGTGGTGATTCCAAAATAAGGTCCAAAATCGTCTAGGACGACTAGAAACGCCTAAAAATGAAAAAAAAAAAAAAAAAGTTGAAAAAATTTCAAATCATAATTATTTTGAAGTAGAGTCAATATAAATGGTATTTCAATTAAAAACCGGTTGAGTTTTCACAGAGAAAACAAAATATAAATGCTCTAAATGTGGTGATTCCAAAATAAGGTCCAAAACGTCTAGGACGACTAGAAACGCCTAAAAATAAAAATAAAAAAAAGTTAAAAAAAAATTATAAATTGTCCAAATCATAATTATTTTGAAGTAGAGTCAATATAAATGGTATTCCAATTAAAAACCGGTTGAGTTTTCACAGAGAAAATCAAGATTAATGCTCTTAATGTGGTGATTCCAAAATAAGGTCCAAAATCGTCTATGGACGACTAGAAACGCCTAAAAATGAAAAAATAAAAAAGTTGAAAAAAAATTTTAAATTGTCGAAATCATAATTATTTTGAAGTAGAGTCAATATAAATGGTATTTCAATTAAAAATCGGTTGAGTTTTCACAGAGAAAATCAAGATTAATGCTCTTAATGTGGTGATTCCAAAATAAGGTCTAAAATCGTCTAGGACGACTAGAAACGCCTAAAAAAAAAAAAAAAAAAGTTAAAAAAAATTTAAATTGTCGAAATCATAATTATTTTGAAGTAGAGTCAATATAAATGGTATTTCAATTAAAAATCGGTTGAGTTTTCACAGAGAAAATCAAGATTAATGCTCTTAATGTGGTGATTCCAAAATAAGGTCCAAAATCGTCTAGGACGACTAGAAACGCCTAAAAATGAAAAAAAAGTAAAAAAAAAAAAATTTTAAATTGTCGAAATCATAATTATTTTGAAGTAGAGTCAATATAAATGGTATTTCAATTAAAAATCGGTTGAGTTTTCACAGAGAAAATCAAGATTAATGCTCTAAATGTGGTGATTCCAAAATAAGGTCCAAAATCGTCTAGGACGACTAGAAACGCCTAAAAAATGAAAAAAATAAAAAAGGTTGAAAAAAAAATTTATAAATTGTCGAAATCATAATTATTTTGAAGTAGAGTCAATATAAATGGTATTCCAATTAAAAATGGTTGAGTTTTCACAGAGAAAATCAAGATTAATGCTCTAAATGTGGTGATTCCAAAATAAGGTCCAAAAATCGTCTAGGACGACTAGAAACGCCTAAAAATGAAAAAAAATAAAAAAGTTAAAAAAAATTATAAATTGTCGAAATCATAATTATATTTGAAGTAGAGTCAATATAAATGGTATTTCAATTAAAAAACCGGTTGAGTTTTCACAGAGAAAATCAAGATTAATGCTCTTAATGTGGTGATTCCAAAATAAGGTCCAAAATCGTCTAGGACGACTAGAAACGCCTAAAAATGAAAAAAAAAAAAATGTTGAAAAAAATTTTAAATTGTCGAAATCATAATTATTTTGAAGTAGAGTCAATATAAATGGTATTCCAATTAAAAACGGTTGAGTTTTCACAGAGAAAATCAAGATTAATGCTCTTAATGTGGTGATTCCAAAATAAGGTCTCCAAAATCGTCTAGGACGACTAGAAACGCCTAAAAATGAAAAAATAAAAAAAGTTGAAAAAAATTATAAATTGTCGAAATCAAAATAAAATGTTCAATTAGTTAAAAAAATCGTCAGACGACTAGAAACGCCTAAAAATGAAATAATAAAAAAGTTAAAAAAAAATTATAAATTGTCGAAATCATAATTATTTTTTGAAGTAGAGTCAATATAAATGGTATTCCAATTAAAAAATCGGTTGAGTTTTCACAGAGAAAATCAAGATTAATGCTCTTAATGTGGTGATTCCAAAATAAGGTCCAAAATCGTCTAGGACGACTAAAAACGCCTAAAATAATAAAAAATGAAAAAAAAATTATAAATTGTCGAAATCATAATTATTTTGAAGTAGAGTCAATATAAATGGTATTTCAATTAAAAACCGAGTTAATTTTCACAGAGAAAATCAAGATTAATGCTCTTTTTTTGGTTATTCCAAAATAAGGTCAAAACAAAGTCTAGGACGACTAGAAACGCCTAAAAATGAAATAATAAAAAAAAGTTAAAAAAAATTATAAATTGTCCAAATCATAATTATTTTGAAGTAGAGTATATAAATGGTATTCCAATTAAAAAACCGGTTGAGTTTGCACAGAGAAAATCAAGATTAATGCTCTAAATGTGGTGATTCCAAAATAAGGTCTAAAATCGTCTAGGACGACTAGAAACGCCTAAAAATGAAAAAAAAAAAAAATTGAAAAAAAAAATTATAAATTGTCGAAATCATAATTATTTTGAAGTAGAGTCAATATAAATGGTATTTCAATTAAAGATCGGTTGAGTTTTCACAGAGAAAATCAAGATTAATGCTCTTAATGTGGTGATTCCAAAATAAGGTCCAAAATCGTCTAGGACGACTAGAAACGCCTAAAAATGAAAAAATAAAAAAAGTTAAAAAAAAAATTATAAATTGTCCAAATCATAATTATTTTGAAGTAGAGTCAATATAAATGGTATTCCAATAAAAAACCGGTTGAGTTTTCACAGAGAAAATCAAGACTAATGCTCTTAATGTGGTGATTCCAAAATAAGGTCCAAAATCGTCTAGGACGACTAGAAACGCCTAAAAATGAAAAAAATAAAAAAAGTTGAAAAAAATTTTAAATTGTCGAAATCATAATTATTTTGAAGTAGAGTCAATATAAATGGTATTCCAATTAAAAATCGGTTGAGTTTTCACAGAGAAAATCAAGATTAATGCTCTTAATGTGGTGATTCCAAAATAAGGTCCAAAATCGTCTAGGACGACTAGAAACGCCTAAAAATGAAAAAACAAAAAAAATGTGAAAAAAAATTTTAAATTGTCGAAATCATAATTATTTTGAAGTAGAGTCAATATAAATGGTATTTCAATTAAAAATCGGTTGAGTTTTCACAGAGAAAATCAAGATTAATGCTCTAAATGTGGTGATTCCAAAATAAGGTCCAAAATCGTCTAGGACGACTAGAAACGCCTAAAAATGAAAAAAATAAAAAAAGTTGAAAAAAAAATTTTAAGTTGTCGAAATCAAGATTAATGCTCTAAATGTGGTGATTCCAAAATAAGGTACAAAATCGTCTAGGACGACTAGAAACGCCCAAAAATGAAAAAATAAAAAAAGTTAAAAAAAAATTATAAATTGTCCAAATCATAATTATTTTGAAGTAGAGTCAATATAAATGGTATTCCAATTAAAAACCGGTTGAGTTTACACAGAGAAAATCAAGATTAATGCTCTTAATGTGGTGATTCCAAAATAAAGGTCCAAAATCGTCTAGGACGACTAGAAACGCCTAAAAATGAAAAAAAAAAAAAGGTGAAAAAAAATTTTAAATTGTCGAAATCATAATTATTTTGAAGTAGAGTCAATATAAATGGTATTCCAATTAAAAACCGGTTGAGTTTGCACAGAGAAAATCAAGTTTAATGCTCTTAATGTGGTGATTCCAAAATTAGGTCCAAAATCGTCTAGGACGACTAGAAACGCCTAAAAATGAAAAAATAAAAAAAGTTGAAAAAAATTTTAAATTGTCGAAATCATAATTATTTTGAAGTAGAGTCAATATAAATGGTATTTCAATTAAAAACCGGTTGAGTTTTCACAGAGAAAATCAAGATTAATGCTCTAAATGTGGTGATTCAAAAATAGGGTCTAAAATCGTCTAGGACGACTAGAAACGCCTAAAAAATGAAAAAATAAAAAAAGTTGAAAAAAATTTTAAATTGTCGAAATCATAATTATTATAAGTAGAGCAATATAAATGGTATTCAATTAAATTTTAAATTGTCGAAATCATAATTATTTTGAAGTAGAGTCAATATAAATGGTATTCCAATTAAAAACCGGTTGAGTTTTCACAGAGAAAATCAAGATTAATGCTCTTAATGTGGTGATTCCAAAATAAGGTCTAAAATCGTCTAGGACGACTAGAAACGCCTAAAAATGAAAAAATTAAAAAAAGTTGAAAAAAATTTTAAATTGTCGAAATCATAATTATTTTGAAGTAGAGTCAATATAAATGGTATTCCAATTAAAAACCGGTTGAGTTTGCACAGAGAAAATTAAGTTTAATGCTCTTTATGTGGTGATTCCAAAATAAGGTCGAAAATCGTCTAGGACGACTAGAAACGCCTAAAAATAAAAAAAACAAAAAAAGGTGAAAAAAAATTTTAAATTGTCGAAATCATAATTATTTTGAAGTAGAGTCAATATAAATGGTATTCCAATTAAAAACCGGTTGAGTTTTCACAGAGAAAATCAAGATTAATGCTCTAAATGTGGTGATTCCAAAATAAGGTCTAAAATCGTCTAGGACGACTAGAAACGTCTAAAAATGAAAAAAATAAAAAAAAACAAGAAAAAACGGTTATCTTCGGCTCGCCGAAGATTAAATACCCTTGCAGTCATGAATATTGCATTAATTTGGTTTTTTTAACCAATTATTTCTATGCTAGTTATATGATATAGTAGTCCGATTTGAAATTTGGTCAACAGATGGGGGACAATGAGAAATACATTCTGTATGAATTTCGTTGAAATCGGTCAATAGACACCAAAAATGTTCATACTAAGCATTTGAACCGATTGTTCCTATGGAAGCTATATTATATAGTGGTCCGATTTGGATGAAATTTGGTCAACAGATGGGGGACAATGAGAAATACATTCTGTGTGAATTTCGTTGAAATCGGTCAATAGACACCGAAAATGTTCATACTAAGCATTTTCAACCGATTGTTCCTATGGAAGCTATATGATATAGTAGTCCGATTTGGATGAAATTTGGTCAACAGATGGGGGACAATGAGAAATACATTCTGTGTGAATTTCGTTGAAATCGGTCAATAAACACCGAAAATGTTCATACTAAGCATTTTAAACCGATTGTTCCTATGGGAGCTATATGATATAGTGGTCCGATTTGGATGAAATTTGGTCAACAGTCGAAGAACGATTATAAATGCATATAGCGTGAATTTGGTTGAAATCGGTCAATAGACACCGAAAATGTTCATACATTTCATTTCATTTCATGCATTTCGACCGATTGTTCCTATGGGAGCTATATGATATAGTAGTCCGATCTGTCCGATTTTTACAAATGATCTGCGTGCAGAGAGAATACACATCTGTACCAAGTTTCATTAAGATAGCTTTAAAACTGAGAGACTAGTTCGCATAGAAACAGACGGACAGACGGACAGACGGACATGGCTATATCGACTCGGCTGTTGATGCTGATCAAGAATATATATACTTTATATGGTCGGAAAAGCCTCCTTCAATGCGTTACAAACTTCGTGACAAAAACAATATACCCTCTGCAAGGGTATAAAAAGAGGTGAAAAAAATTTTAAATTGTCGAAATCATAATTATTATGAAGTAGAGTCAATATAAATGGTATTTCAATTAAATTTTAAATTGTCGAAATCATAATTATTTTGAAGTAGAGTCAATATAAATGGTATTCCAATTAAAAACCGGTTGAGTTTTCACAGAGATAATCAAGATTAATGCTCTTAGTGTGGTGATTCCAAAATAAGGTCTAAAATCGTCTAGGACGACTAGAAACGCCTAAAAATGAAAAAATAAAAAAAGTTGAAAAAAAATTTTAAATTGTCGATATCATAATTATTTTGAAGTAGAGTCAATATAAATGGTATTTCAATTAAAAATCGGTTGAGTTTTCACAAAGAAAATCAAGATTAATGCTCTTTAAATAGTGGTGATTCCAAAATAAGGTCCAAAATCGTCTAGGACGACTAGAAACGCCTAAAAATGAAAAAAACAAACAAAGGAAAAAAATTTTAAATTGTCGAAATCATAATTATTTTGAAGTAAAATTAAAAATAAATGGTATTTCAATTAAAAACCGGTTGAGGTTTCCACAGAGAAAATCAAGATTAATGCTCTAAATGTGGTGATTCCAAAATAAGGTCTAAAATCGTCTAGGACGACTAGAAACGTCTAAAAATGAAAAAAATAAAAAAAGTTGAAAAAAAATTTAAATTGTCGAAATCATAATTATTTTGAAGTAGAGTCAATATAAATGGTATACCAATTAAAAACCGGTTGAGTTTTCACAGAGAAAATCAAGACTAATGCTCTAAATGTGGTGATTCCAAAATAAGGTCTAAAATCGTCTAGGACGACTAGAAACGCCTAAAAAAGAAAAAATAAAAAAAGTTGAAAAAAAATTATAAATTGTCCAAATCATAAGATTTATGCTCTAAATGTGGTGATTCCAAAATAAGGTCTAAAATCGTCTAGGATGACTAGAAACGCCTAAAAATGAAAAAATAAAATAAGTTAAAAAAAAATTATAAATTGTCCAAATCATTATTATTTTGAAGTAGAGTCAATATAAATGGTATTCCAATTAAAAACCGGTTGAGTTTTCACAGAGAAAATCAAGATTAATGCTCAAAATGTGGTGATTCCAAAATAAGGTCTAAAATCGTCTAGGACGACTAGAAACGCCTAAAAATCGGTCAATAGACACCGAAAATGTTCATACTAAGCATTTTCAACCGATTGTTCCTATGGAAGCTATATGATATAGTAGTCCGATTTGGATGAAATTTGGTCAACAGATGGGGGACAATGAGAAATACATTCTGTGTGAATTTCGTTGAAATCGGTCAATAAACACCGAAAATATTCATACTAAGCATTTTAAACCGATTGTTCCTATGGGAGCTATATGATATAGTGGTCCGATTTGGATGAAATTTGGTCAACAGATGGGGGACAATGAGAAATACATTCTGTGTGAATTTCGTTGAAATCGGTCAATAGACACCGAAAATGTTCATACTAAGCATTTTCAACCGATTGTTCCTATAGAAGCTATATGATATAGTGGTCCGATTTGGATGAAATTTGGTCAGCAGTCGAAGAACAATTATAAATGCATATAGCGTGAATTTGGTTGAAATCGGTCTATAGACACCGAAAATGTTCATACATTTCATTTCATTTCATGCATTTCGACCGATTGTTCCTATGGGAGCTATATGATATAGTAGTCCGATCTGTCCGATTTTTACAAATGATCTGCGTGCAGAGAGAATACACATCTGTAGCAAGTTTCATTAAGATAGCTTTAAAACTGAGAGACTAGTTCGCATAGAAACAGACGGACAGACGGACAGACGGACATGGCTATATCGACTCGGCTGTTGATGCTGATCAAGAATATATATACTTTATATGGTCGGAAAAGCCTCCTTCAATGCGTTACAAACTTCGTGACAAAAACAATATACCCTCTGCAAGGGTATAAAAAGAGGTGAAAAAAATTTTTAAATTGTCGAAATCATAATTATTATGAAGTAGAGTCAATATAAATGGTATTTCAATTAAATTTTAAATTGTCGAAATCATAATTATTTTGAAGTAGAGTCAATATAAATGGTATTCCAATTAAAAACCGGTTGAGTTTTCACAGAGAAAATCAAGATTAATGCTCTTAATGTGGTGATTCCAAAATAAGGTCTAAAATCGTCTAGGACGACTAGAAACGCCTAAAAATGAAAAAATAAAAAAAAGTTGAAAAAAATTTTAAATTGTCGATATCATAATTATTTTGAAGTAGAGTCAATATAAATGGTATTTCAATTAAAAATCGGTTGAGTTTTCACAAAGATAATCAAGATTAATGCTCTTTATGTGGTGATTCCAAAATAAGGTCCAAAATCGTCTAGGACGACTAGAAACGCCTAAAAATGAAAAAAAAAAACAAAGGTGAAAAAAATTTTAAATTGTCGATATCATAATTATTTTGAAGTAGAGTCAATATAAATGGTATTTCAATTAAAAACCGGTTGAGTTTGCACAGAGAAAATCAAGATTAATGCTCTAAATGTGGTGATTCCAAAATAAGGTCTAAAATCGTCTAGGACGACTAGAAACGTCTAAAAATGAAAAAATAAAAAAAAGTTGAAAAAAAAATTTAAATTGTCGAAATCATAATTATTATGAAGTAGAGTCAATATAAATGGTATATCAATTAAAAACCGGTTGAGTTTTCACAGAGAAAATCAAGACTAATGCTCTAAATGTGGTGATTCCAAAATAAGGTCTAAAATCGTCTAGGACGACTAAAAACGCCTAAAAATGAAAAAAAAAAAAAAGTTGAAAAAAATTTTAAATTGTCGAAATCAAGATTTATGCTCTAAATGTGGTGATTCCAAAATAAGGTCTAAAATCGTCTAGGATGACTAGAAACGCCTAAAAATGAAAAAATAAAATAAGTTAAAAAAAAATTATAAATTGTCCAAATCATTATTATTTTGAAGTAGAGTCAATATAAATGGTATTCCAATTAAAAACCGGTTGAGTTTTCACAGAGAAAATCAAGATTAATGCTCAAAATGTGGTGATTCCAAAATAAGGTCTAAAATCGTCTAGGACGACTAGAAACGCCTAAAAATGAAAAAAATACAAAAAGATGAAAAAAAATTTTAAATTGGCGAAATCAAGATTTATGCTCTTAATGTGGTGATTCCAAAATAAGGTCTAAATTCGTCTAGGACGACTAGAAACGCCTAAAAATGAAAAAAATAAAAAAAGTTGAAAAAAAATTTTAAATTGTCGAAATCATAATTATTTTGAAGTAGAGTCAATATAAATGGTATTCCAATTAAAAACCGGTTGAGTTTTCACAGAAAAAGTCAAGATTAATGCTCTAAATGTGGTGATTCCAAAATAAGGTCTAAAATCGTTTAGGACGACTAGAAACGCCTAAAAATGAAAAAACAAAAAAAGTTGAAAAAAATTTTAAATTGTCGAAATCATAATTATTTTAAAGTAGAGTCAATATAAATGGTATTTCAATTAAAAATCGGTTGAGTTTTCACAAAGATAATCAAGATTAATGCTCTTTATGTGGTGATTCCAAAATAAGGTCCAAAATCGTCTAGGACGACTAGAAACGCCTAAAAATGAAAAAAATAAAAAAAGGTGAAAAAAAATTTTAAATTGTCGAAATCATAATTATTTTGAAGTAGAGTCAATATAAATGGTATTTCAATTAAAAACCGGTTGAGTTTGCACAGAGAAAATCAAGATTAATGCTCTAAATGTGGTGATTCCAAAATAAGGTCTAAAATCGTCTAGGACGACTAGAAACGCCTAAAAATGAAAAAATAAAAAAAGTTGAAAAAAAATTTAAATTGTCGAAATCATAATTATTATGAAGTAGAGTCAATATAAATGGTATATCAATTAAAAACCGGTTGAGTTTTCACAGAGAAAATCAAGACTAATGCTCTAAATGTGGTGATTCCAAAATAAGGTCTAAAATCGTCTAGGACGACTAAAAACGCCTAAAAATGAAAAAAAATAAAAAAAGTTGAAAAAAAATTTTAAATTGTCGAAATCAAGATTTATGCTCTAAATGTGGTGATTCCAAAATAAGGTCTAAAATCGTCTAGGATGACTAGAAACGCCTAAAAATGAAAAAATAAAATAAGTTAAAAAAAAATTTATAAATTGTCCAAATCATTATTATTTTGAAGTAGAGTCAATATAAATGGTATTCCAATTAAAAACCGGTTGAGTTTTCACAGAGAAAATCAAGATTAATGCTCAAAATGTGGTGATTCCAAAATAAGGTCTAAAATCGTCTAGGACGACTAGAAACGCCTAAAAATGAAAAAAATAAAAAAAGTTGAAAAAAATTTTTAAATTGTCGAAATCAAGATTTATGTTCTTAATGTGGTGATTCCAAAATAAGGTCTAAATTCGTCTAGGACGACTAGAAACGCCTAAAAATGAAAAAAATAAAAAAAGTTGAAAAAAAATTTTAAATTGTCGAAATCATAATTATTTTGAAGTAGAGTCAATATAAATGGTATTCCAATTAAAAACCGGTTGAGTTTTCACAGAAAAAGTCAAGATTAATGCTCTAAATGTGGTGATTCCAAAATAAGGTCTAAAATCGTTTAGGACGCCTAGAAACGCCTAAAAATGAAAAAACAAAAAAAAGTTGAAAAAAATTTTTAAATTGTCGAAATCATAATTATTTTAAAGTAGAGTCAATATAAATGGTATTTCAATTAAAAATCGGTTGAGTTTTCACAAAGATAATCAAGATTAATGCTCTTTATGTGGTGATTCCAAAATAAGGTCCAAAATCGTCTAGGACGACTAGAAACGCCTAAAAATGAAAAAAAAAAAAGGTGAAAAAAATTTTAAATTGTCGAAATCATAATTATTTTGAAGTAGAGTCAATATAAATGGTATTTCAATTAAAAACCGGTTGAGTTTGCACAGAGAAAATCAAGATTAATGCTCTAAATGTGGTGATTCCAAAATAAGGTCTAAAATCGTCTAGGACGACTAGAAACGCCTAAAAATGAAAAAAATAAAAAAAGTTGAAAAAAAATTTTAAATTGTCGAAATCAAGATTTATGCTCTAAATGTGGTGATTCCAAAATAAGGTCTAAAATCGTCTAGGATGACTAGAAACGCCTAAAAATGAAAAAATAAAATAAGTTAAAAAAAATTATAAATTGTCCAAATCATAATTATTTTGAAGTAGAGTCAATATAAATGGTATTCCAATTAAAAATCGGTTGAGTTTTCACAGAGAAAATCAAGATTAATTCTCTAAATGTGGTGATTCCAAAATAAGGTCTAAAATCGTCTAGGACGCCTAGAAACGCCTAAAAATGAAAAAAACAAAAAAAAGGTGAAAAAAATTTAAAAAATTGTCGAAATCAAGATTTATGCTCTAAATGTGGTGATTCCAAAATAAGGTCTAAAATAGTCTAGGATGACTAGAAACGCCTAAAAATGAAAAAATAAAATAAGTTAAAAAAAAATTATAAATTGTCCAAATCATAATTATTTTGAAGTAGAGTCAATATAAATGGTATTTCAATTAAAAATCGGTTGAGTTTTCACAGAGAAAATCAAGATTAATTCTCTAAATGTGGTGATTCCAAAATAAGGTCTAAAATCGTCTAGGACGCCTAGAAACGCCTAAAAATGAAAAAAACAAAAAAAAGGTGAAAAAAATTTTAAATTGTCGAAATCATAATTATTTTGAAGTAGAGTCAATATAAATGGTATTCCAATTAAAAACCGGTTGAGTTTTCACAGAGAAAATCAAGATTAATGCTCTTTATGTGGTGATTCCAAAATAAGGTCCAAAATCGTCTAGGACGACTAGAAACGCCTAAAAATGAAAAAAACAAACAAAGGTGAAAAAAAATTTTAAATTGTCGAAATCATAATTATTTTGAAGTAGAGTCAATACAAATGGTATTTCAATTAAAAACCGGTTGAGTTTGCACAGAGAAAATCAAGATTAATGCTCTTAATATGGTGATTCCAAAATAAGGTCTAAAATCGTCTAGGACGACTAGAAACGCCTAAAAATGAAAAAAACAAAAAAAAGTTGAAAAAAATTTTAAATTGTCGAAATCATAATTATTTTAAAGTAGAGTCAATATAAATGGTATTTCAATTAAAAATCGGTTGAGTTTTCACAAAGAAAATCAAGATTAATGCTCTAAATGTGGTGATTCCAAAATAAGGTCCAAAATCGTCTAGGACGACTAGAAACGCCTAAAAATGAAAAATAAAAAAAAGGTGAAAACAAATTTTAAATTGTCGAAATCATAATTATTTTGAAGTAGAGTCAATACAAATGGTATTTCAATTAAAAACCGGTTGAGTTTTCACAGAGAAAATCAAGATTAATGCTCTAAATATGGTGATTCCAAATTAAGGTCTAAAATCGTCTAGGACGCCTAGAAACGCCTAAAAATGAAAAAACAAAAAAAAGGTGAAAAAAATTTTAAATTGTCGAAATCATAATTATTTTGAAGTAGAGTCAATATAAATGGTATTTCAATTAAAAATCGGTTGAGTTTTCACAAAGATAATCAAGATTAATGCTCTTTATGTGGTGATTCCAAAATAAGGTCCAAAATCGTCTAGGACGACTAGAAACGCCTAAAAATGAAAAAACAAAAAAAGGTGAAAAAAATTTTAAATTGTCGAAATCATAATTATTTTGAAGTAGAGTCAATATAAATGGTATTTCAATTAAAAACCGGTTGAGTTTGCACAGAGAAAATCAAGATTAATGCTCTAAATGTGGTGATTCCAAAATAAGGTCTAAAATCGTCTAGGACGACTAGAAACGCCTAAAAATGAAAAAATTAAAAAAAGTTGAAAAAAAATTTTAAATTGTCGAAATCAAGATTTATGCTCTAAATGTGGTGATTCCAAAATAAGGTCTAAAATCGTCTAGGATGACTAGAAACGCCTAAAAATGAAAAAAATAAAATAAGTTAAAAAAAATTATAAATTGTCCAAATCATTATTATTTTGAAGTAGATCAATATAAATGGTATTCCAATTAAAAACCGGTTGAGTTTGCACAGAAAAAATCAAGATTAATGCTCTAAATGTGGTGATTCCAAAATAAGGTCTAAAATCGTCTAGGACGACTAGAAACGCCTAAAAATGAAAAAAAAAAAAAAATTTAAAAAAAAATTTAAATTGTCGAAATCAAGATTTATGCTCTTAATGTGGTGATTCCAAAATAAGGTCTAAATTCGTCTAGGACGACTAGAAACGCCTAAAAATGAACAAAATAAAAAAAGTTGAAAAAAAATTTTTAAATTGTCGAAATCATAATTATTTTGAAGTAGAGTCAATATAAATGGTATTCCAATTAAAAACCGGTTGAGTTCTCACAGAAAAAATCAAGATTAATGCTCTAAATGTGGTGATTCCAAAATAAGGTGTAAAATCGTTTAGGACGACTAGAAACGCCTAAAAACGAAAAAATAAATAAAGTTAAAAAAAAAATTATAAATTGTCCAAATCATAATTATTTTGAAGTAGAGTCAATATAAATGGTATTTCAATTAAAAATCGGTTGAGTTTTCACAGAGAAAATCAAGATTAATGCTCTAAATGTGGTGATTCCAAAATAAGGTCCAAAATCGTCTAGGACGACTAGAAACGCCTAAAAATGAAAAAATAAAAAAAGTTGAAAACAAATTTTAAATTGTCGAAATCATAATTATTTTGAAGTAGAGTCAATACAAATGGTATTTCAATTAAAAACCGGTTGAGTTTTCACAGAGAAAATCAAGATTAATGCTCTAAATATGGTGATTCCAAATTAAGGTCTAAAATCGTCTAGGACGCCTAGAAACGCCTAAAAATGAAAAAACAAAAAAAAAGGTGAAAAAAATTTTAAATTGTCGAAATCATAATTATTTTGAAGTAGAGTCAATATAAATGGTATTTCAATTAAAAATCGGTTGAGTTTTCACAAAGATAATCAAGATTAATGCTCTTTATGTGGTGATTCCAAAATAAGGTCCAAAATCGTCTAGGACGACTAGAAACGCCTAAAAATGAAAAAACAAACAAAGGTGAAAAAAATTTTAAATTGTCGAAATCATAATTATTTTGAAGTAGAGTCAATATAAATGGTATTTCAATTAAAAACCGGTTGAGTTTGCACAGAGAAAATCAAGATTAATGCTCTAAATGTGGTGATTCCAAAATAAGGTCTAAAATCGTCTGAGACGACTAGAAACGTCTAAAAATGAAAAAAAAAAAAAATGAAAAAAAATTTTAAATTGTCGAAATCATAATTATTATGAAGTAGAGTCAATATAAATGGTATATCAATTAAAAACCGGTTGAGTTTTCACAGAGAAAATCAAAATTTATGCTCTAAATGTGGTGATTCCAAAATAAGGTCCAAAATCGTCTAGGACGACTTGAAACGCCTAAAAATGAACAAAATAAAAAAAGTTGAAAAAAAATTTTAAATTGTCGAAATCATAATTATTTTGAAGTAGAGTCAATATAAATGGTATTCCAATTAAAAACCGGTTGAGTTTTCACAGAAAAAGTCAAGATTAATGCTCTAAATGTGGTGATTCCAAAATAAGGTGTAAAATCGTTTAGGACGACTAGAAACGCCTAAAAACGAAAAAATAAATAAAGTTAAAAAAAATTATAAATTGTCGAAATCATAATTATTTTGAAGTAGAGTCAATATAAATGGTATTCCAATTAAAAACCGGTTGAGTTTTCACAGAAAAGTCAAGATTAATGCTCTAAACGTGGTGATTCCAAAATAAGGTCCAAAATCGTCTAGGACGACTAGAAACGCCTAAAAATGAAAAAAATAAAAAAGTTGAAAAAATTTTAAATTGTCGAAATCAAGATTTATGCTCTAAATGTGGTGATTCCAAAATAAGGTCTAAAATAGTCTAGGATGACTAGAAACGCCTAAAAATGAAAAAATAAAATAAGTTCAAAAAAAATTATAAATTGTCCAAATCATTATTATTTTGAAGTAGAGTCAATATAAATGGTATTCCAATTAAAAACCGGTTGAGTTTGCACAGAGAAAATCAAGATTAATGCTCTAAATGTGGTGATTCCAAAATAAGGTCTAAAATCGTCTAGGACGACTAGAAACGTCTAAAAATGAAAAAATAAAAAAAAGTTGAAAAAAAATTTTAAATTGTCGAAATCATAATTATTATGAAGTAGAGTCAATATAAATGGTATATCAATTAAAAACCGGTTGAGTTTTCACAGAGAAAATCAAGATTAATGCTCTAAATGTGGTGATTCCAAAATAAGGTGTAAAATCGTTTAGGACGACTAGAAACGCCTAAAAACGAAAAAATAAATAAAGTTGAAAAAAAATTATAAATTGTCCAAATCATAATTATTTTGAAGTAGAGTCAATATAAATGGTATACCAATTAAAAACCAGTACGAAAATCAAGATTAATGCTCTTAATGTGGTGATTCCAAAATAAGGTCTAAAATCGTCTAGGACGACTAGAAACGCCTAAAAATGAAAAAATAAAAAAAGTTGAAAAAAAATTTTAAATTGTCGAAATCATAATTATTATGAAGTAGAGTCAATATAAATGGTATTCCAATTAAAAACTTTTTTTTTAAAAATATTTAATTTTTTTTTTTTTTTATGTGGTGATTCCAAAATAAGGTCTAAAATCGTCTAGGACGACTAGAAACGCCTAAAAATGAAAAAATAAAAAAAGTTGAAAAAAAATTTTAAATTGTCGAAATCATAATTATTATGAAGTAGAGTCAATATAAATGGTATTCCAATTAAAAACCGGTTGAGTTTTCACAGAAAAAGTCAAGATTAATGCTCTAAATGTGGTGATTCCAAAATAAGGTCCAAAATCGTCTAGGACGACTAGAAACGCCTAAAAATGAAAAATAAAAAAAGTTGAAAACAAATTTTAAATTGTCGAAATCATAATTATTTTGAAGTAGAGTCAATACAAATGGTATTTCAATTAAAAACCGGTTGAGTTTTCACAGAGAAAATCAAGATTAATGCTCTAAATATGGTGATTCCAAATTAAGGTCTAAAATCGTCTAGGACGACTAGAAACGCCTAAAAATGAAAAAAATAAAAAAAGTTGAAAAAAAATTTTAAATTGTGGAAATCAAGATTTATGCTCTTAATGTGGTGATTCCAAAATAAGGTCTAAATTCGTCTAGGACGACTTGAAACGCCTAAAAATGAACAAAATAAAAAAAGTTGAAAAAAAATTTTAAATTGTCGAAATCATAATTATTTTGAAGTAGAGTCAATATAAATGGTATTCCAATTAAAAACCGGTTGAGTTTTCACAGAAAAAGTCAAGATTAATGCTCTAAATGTGGTGATTCCAAAATAAGGTGTAAAATCGTTTAGGACGACTAGAAACGCCTAAAAACGAAAAAATAAATAAAGTTAAAAAAAAATTATAAATTGTCGAAATCATAATTATTTTGAAGTAGAGTCAATATAAATGGTATTCCAATTAAAAACCGGTTGAGTTTTCACAGAAAAAGTCAAGATTAATGCTCTAAATGTGGTGATTCCAAAATAAGGTCCAAAATCGTCTAGGACGACTAGAAACGCCTAAAAATGAAAAAAATAAAAAAAGTTGAAAAAAAATTTTAAATTGTCGAAATCAAGATTTATGCTCTAAATGTGGTGATTCCAAAATAAGGTCTAAAATAGTCTAGGATGACTAGAAACGCATAAAAATGAAAAAAATAAAATAAGTTCAAAAAAAATTATAAATTGTCCAAATCATTATTATTTTGAAGTAGAGTCAATATAAATGGTATTCCAATTAAAAACCGGTTGAGTTTTCACAGAGAAAATCAAGATTAATGCTCTAAATGTGGTGATTCCAAAATAAGGTCTAAAATCGTCTAGGACGACTAGAAACGCCTAAAAATGAAAAAAAAAAAAAAAGTTGAAAAAAAATTTTAAATTGTCGAAATCATAATTATTATGAAGTAGAGTCAATATAAATGGTATATCAATTAAAAACCGGTTGAGTTTTCACAGAGAAAATCAAGATTAATGCTCTAAATGTGGTGATTCCAAAATAAGGTGTAAAATCGTTTAGGACGACTAGAAACGCCTAAAAACGAAAAAATAAATAAAGTTGAAAAAAAATTATAAATTGTCCAAATCATAATTATTTTGAAGTAGAGTCAATATAGATGGTATATCAATTAAAAACCGGTTGAGTTTTCACAGGGAAAATCAAGATTAATGCTCTTAATGTGGTGATTCCAAAATAAGGTCTAAAATCGTCTAGGACGACTAGAAACGCCTAAAAATGAAAAAAAAAAAAAAGAAGAAAAAAATTTATAAATTGTCCAAATCATAATTATTATGAAGTAGAGTGAATATAAATGGTATTCCAATTTAAAACTGGTGATTCCAAAATAAGGTCCAAAATCGTCTAGGACGACTAGAAACGTCTAAAAATGAAAAAATAAAAAAAGTTGAAAAAAAATTTTAAATTGTCGAAATCATAATTATTATGAAGTAGAGTCAATATAAATGGTATTCCAATTAAAAACCGGTTGAGTTTTCACAGAAAAAGTCAAGATTAATGCTCTTTATGTGGTGATTCCAAAATAAGGTCCAAAATCGTCTAGGACGACTAGAAACGCCTAAAAATGAAAAAAAATAAAAAAAGTTGAAAAAAAATTTTAAATTGTCGAAATCAAGATTTATGCTCTAAATGTGGTGATTCCAAAATAAGGTCTAAAATCGTCTAGGATGACTAGAAACGCCTAAAAATGAAAAAATAAAATAAGTTAAAAAAAAATTATAAATTGTCCAAATCATAATTATTTTGAAGTAGAGTCAATATAAATGGTATTCCAATTAAAAACCGGTTGAGTTTTCACAGAAAAAGTCAAGATTAATGCTCTAAATGTGGTGATTCCAAAATAAGGTGTAAAATCGTTTAGGACGACTAGAAACGCCTAAAAACGAAAAAAATAAATAAAGTTAAAAAAAAATTATAAATTGTCCAAATCATAATTATTTTGAAGTAGAGTCAATATAAATGGTATTTCAATTAAAAATCGGTTGAGTTTTCACAGAGAAAATCAAGATTAATGCTCTAAATGTGGTGATTCCAAAATAAGGTCCAAAATCGTCTAGGACGACTAGAAACGCCTAAAAATGAAAAATAAAAAAAGTTGAAAACAAATTTTAAATTGTCGAAATCATAATTATTTTGAAGTAGAGTCAATACAAATGGTATTTCAATTAAAAACCGGTTGAGTTTTCACAAAGATAATCAAGATTAATGCTCTTTATGTGGTGATTCCAAAATAAGGTCTAAAATCGTCTAGGACGCCTAGAAACGCCTAAAAATGAAAAAACAAAAAAAGGTGAAAAAAAATTTTAAATTGTCGAAATCGTAATTATTTTGAAGTAGAGTCAATATAAATGGTATTTCAATTAAAAATCGGTTGAGTTTTCACAAAGATAATCAAGATTAATGCTCTTTATGTGGTGATTCCAAAATAAGGTCCAAAATCGTCTAGGACGACTAGAAACGCCTAAAAATGAAAAAACAAACAAAGGTGAAAAAAATTTTAAATTGTCGAAATCATAATTATTTTGAAGTAGAGTCAATACAAATGGTATTTCAATTAAAAACTGGTTGAGTTTTCACAGAGAAAATCAAGATTAATGCTCTAAATATGGTGATTCCAAATTAAGGTCTAAAATCGTTTAGGACGCCTAGAAACGCCTAAAAATGAAAAAACAAAAAAAAAGTTGAAAAAAATTTTAAATTGTCGAAATCATAATTATTTTGAAGTAGAGTCAATATAAATGGTATTTCAATTAAAAATCGGTTGAGTTTTCACAGAGATAATCAAGATTAATGCTCTTTATGTGGTGATTCCAAAATAAGGTCCAAAATCGTCTAGGACGACTAGAAACGCCTAAAAATGAAAAAACAAAAAAAAAGGTGAAAAAAATTTTAAATTGTCGAAATCATAATTATTTTGAAGTAGAGTCAATATAAATGGTATTTCAATTAAAAACCGGTTGAGTTTGCACAGAGAAAATCAAGATTAATGCTCTAAATGTGGTGATTCCAAAATAAGGTCTAAAATCGTCTAGGACGACTAGAAACGCCTAAAAATGAAAAAAAATAAAAAAGTTGAAAAAAAAATTTTAAATTGTCGAAATCAAGATTTATGCTCTAAATGTGGTGATTCCAAAATAAGGTCTAAAATCGTCTAGGATGACTAGAAACGCCTAAAAATGAAAAAATAAAATAAGTTAAAAAAAAAATTATAAATTGTCCAAATCATTATTATTTTGAAGTAGAGTCAATATAAATGGTATTCCAATTAAAAACCGGTTGAGTTTTCACAGAAAAAATCAAGATTAATGCTCTAAATGTGGTGATTCCAAAATAAGGTCTAAAATCGTCTAGGACGACTAGAAACGCCTAAAAATGAAAAAAATAAAAAAAATTGAAAAAAAAATTTAAATTGTCGAAATCAAGATTTATGCTCTTAATGTGGTGATTCCAAAATAAGGTCTAAATTCGTCTAGGACGACTAGAAACGCCTAAAAATGAACAAAATAAAAAAAGTTGAAAAAAAATTTTAAATTGTCGAAATCATAATTATTTTGAAGTAGAGTCAATATAAATGGTATTCCAATTAAAAACCGGTTGAGTTTTCACAGAAAAAGTCAAGATTAATGCTCTAAATGTGGTGATTCCAAAATAAGGTGTAAAATCGTTTAGGACGACTAGAAACGCCTAAAAACGAAAAAATAAATAAAGTTAAAAAAAAATTATAAATTGTCCAAATCATAATTATTTTGAAGTAGAGTCAATATAAATGGTATTTCAATTAAAAATCGGTTGAGTTTTCACAGAGAAAATCAAGATTAATGCTCTAAATGTGGTGATTCCAAAATAAGGTCCAAAATCGTCTAGGACGACTAGAAACGCCTAAAAATGAAAAATAAAAAAAAGTTGAAAACAAATTTTAAATTGTCGAAATCATAATTATTTTGAAGTAGAGTCAATACAAATGGTATTTCAATTAAAAACCGGTTGAGTTTTCACAGAGAAAATCAAGATTAATGCTCTAAATATGGTGATTCCAAATTAAGGTCTAAAATCGTCTAGGACGCCTAGAAACGCCTAAAAATGAAAAAACAAAAAAAAGTGAAAAAAAATTTTAAATTGTCGAAATCATAATTATTTTGAAGTAGAGTCAATATAAATGGTATTTCAATTAAAAACGGTTGAGTTTTCACAAAGATAATCAAGATTAATGCTCTTTATGTGGTGATTCCAAAATAAGGTCCAAAATCGTCTAGGACGACTAGAAACGCCTAAAAAATGAAAAAACAAACAAAGGTGAAAAAAATTTTAAATTGTCGAAATCATAATTATTTTGAAGTAGAGTCAATATAAATGGTATTTCAATTAAAAACCGGTTGAGTTTGCACAGAGAAAATCAAGATTAATGCTCTAAATGTGGTGATTCCAAAATAAGGTCTAAAATCGTCTAGGACGACTAGAAACGTCTAAAAATGAAAAAAAAAAAAAAAAAAAATTTTAAATTGTCGAAATCATAATTATTATGAAGTAGAGTCAATATAAATGGTATATCAATTAAAAACCGGTTGAGTTTTCACAGAGAAAATCAAAATTTATGCTCTTAATGTGGTGATTCCAAAATAAGGTCTAAAATCGTCTAGGACGACTAGAAACGCCTAAAAATGAAAAAATAAAAAAAGTTGAAAACAAATTTTAAATTGTCGAAATCATAATTATTTTGAAGTAGAGTCAATATAAATGGTATTCCAATTAAAAACCGGTTGAGTTTTCACAAAGAAAATCAAGATTAATGCTCTAAATATGGTGATTCCAAATTAAGGTCTAAAATCGTCTAGGACGACTAGAAACGCCTAAAAATGAAAAAAATAAAAAAAAGTTGAAAAAAAATTTTAAATTGTCGAAATCAAGATTTATGCTCTTAATGTGGTGATTCCAAAATAAGGTCTAAATTCGTCTAGGACGACTTGAAACGCCTAAAAATGAAAAAAATAAAAAAAGTTGAAAAAAAATTTTAAATTGTCGAAATCATAATTATTTTGAAGTAGAGTCAATATAAATGGTATTCCAATTAAAAACCGGTTGAGTTTTCACAGAAAAAGTCAAGATTAATGCTCTAAATGTGGTGATTCCAAAATAAGGTGTAAAATCGTTTAGGACGACTAGAAACGCCTAAAAACGAAAAAAATAAATAAAGTTAAAAAAAAATTATAAATTGTCGAAATCATAATTATTTTGAAGTAGAGTCAATATAAATGGTATTCCAATTAAAAACCGGTTGAGTTTTCACAGAAAAAGTCAAGATTAATGCTCTAAATGTGGTGATTCCAAAATAAGGTCCAAAATCGTCTAGGACGACTAGAAACGCCTAAAAATGAAAAAAAATAAAAAAAGTTGAAAAAAAATTTTAAATTGTCGAAATCAAGATTTATGCTCTAAATGTGGTGATTCCAAAATAAGGTCTAAAATAGTCTAGGATGACTAGAAACGCCTAAAAATGAAAAAATAAAAATAAGTTCAAAAAAAATTATAAATTGTCCAAATCATTATTATTTTGAAGTAGAGTCAATATAAATGGTATTCCAATTAAAAACCGGTTGAGTTTGCACAGAGAAAATCAAGATTAATGCTCTAAATGTGGTGATTCCAAAATAAGGTCTAAAATCGTCTAGGACGACTAGAAACGTCTAAAAATGAAAAAATAAAAAAAGTTGAAAAAAAATTTTAAATTGTCGAAATCATAATTATTATGAAGTAGAGTCAATATAAATGGTATATCAATTAAAAACCGGTTGAGTTTTCACAGAGAAAATCAAGATTAATGCTCTAAATGTGGTGATTCCAAAATAAGGTGTAAAATCGTTTAGGACGACTAGAAACGCCTAAAAACGAAAAAAATAAATAAAGTTGAAAAAAAATTATAAATTGTCCAAATCATAATTATTTTGAAGTAGAGTCAATATAAATGGTATATCAATTAAAAACCGGTTGAGTTTTCACAGGGAAAATCAAGATTAATGCTCTTAATGTGGTGATTCCAAAATAAGGTCTAAAATCGTCTAGGACGACTAGAAACGCCTAAAAATGAAAAAATAAAAAAAGTTGAAAAAAAATTATAAATTGTCCAAATCATAATTATTATGAAGTAGAGTGAATATAAATGGTATTCCAATTTAAAACTGGTGATTCCAAAATAAGGTCCAAAATCGTCTAGGACGACTAGAAACGTCTAAAAATGAAAAAAATAAAAAAAGTTGAAAAAAAATTTTAAATTGTCGAAATCATAATTATTATGAAGTAGAGTCAATATAAATGGTATTCCAATTAAAAACCGGTTGAGTTTTCACAGAGAAAAGTCAAGATTAATGCTCTAAATGTGGTGATTCCAAAATAAGGTCCAAAATCGTCTAGGACGACTAGAAACGCCTAAAAATGAAAAAAATAAAAAAAGTTGAAAAAAAATTTTAAATTGTCGAAATCAAGATTTATGCTCTAAATGTGGTGATTCCAAAATAAGGTCTAAAATCGTCTAGGATGACTAAAAACGCCTAAAAATGAAAAAAATAAAATAAGTTAAAAAAAAATTATAAATTGTCCAAATCATAATTATTTTGAAGTAGAGTCAATATAAATGGTATTCCAATTAAAAACCGGTTGAGTTTTCACAGAAAAAGTCAAGATTAATGCTCTAAATGTGGTGATTCCAAAATAAGGTGTAAAATCGTTTAGGACGACTAGAAACGCCTAAAAACGAAAAAAAAATAAAGTTAAAAAAAAATATAAATTGTCCAAATCATAATTATTTTGAAGTAGAGTCAATATAAATGGTATTTCAATTAAAAATCGGTTGAGTTTTCACAGAGAAAATCAAGATTAATGCTCTAAATGTGGTGATTCCAAAATAAGGTCCAAAATCGTCTAGGACGACTAGAAACGCCTAAAAATGAAAAATAAAAAAAAGTTGAAAACAAATTTTAAATTGTCGAAATCATAATTATTTTGAAGTAGAGTCAATATAAATGGTATTTCAATTAAAAATCGGTTGAGTTTTCACAAAGATAATCAAGATTAATGCTCTTTATGTGGTGATTCCAAAATAAGGTCCAAAATCGTCTAGGACGCCTAGAAACGCCTAAAAATGAAAAAACAAAAAAAAAGGTTAAAAAAAAATTTTAAATTGTCGAAATCATAATTATTTTGAAGTAGAGTCAATATAAATGGTATTTCAATTAAAAATCGGTTGAGTTTTCACAAAGATAATCAAGATTAATGCTCTTTATGTGGTGATTCCAAAATAAGGTCCAAAATCGTCTAGGACGACTAGAAACGCCTAAAAATGAAAAAAACAAACAAAGGTGAAAAAAAATTTTAAATTGTCGAAATCATAATTATTTTGAAGTAGAGTCAATACAAATGGTATTTCAATTAAAAACTGGTTGAGTTTTCACAGAGAAAATCAAGATTAATGCTCTAAATATGGTGATTCCAAAATAAGGTCTAAAATCGTTTAGGACGACTAGAAACGCCTAAAAATGAAAAAAAAAAAAAAAGGTGAAAAAAATTTTAAATTGTCGAAATCATAATTATTTTGAAGTAGAGTCAATATAAATGGTATTTCAATTAAAAACCGGTTGAGTTTGCACAGAGAAAATCAAGATTAATGCTCTAAATGTGGTGATTCCAAAATAAGGTCTAAAATCGTCTAGGACGACTAGAAACGCCTAAAAATGAAAAAAAATAAAAAAAGTTGAAAAAAAATTTTAAATTGTCGAAATCAAGATTTATGCTCTAAATGTGGTGATTCCAAAATAAGGTCTAAAATCGTCTAGGATGACTAGAAACGCCTAAAAATGAAAAAAATAAAATAAGTTAAAAAAAAATTATAAATTGTCCAAATCATTATTATTTTGAAGTAGAGTCAATATAAATGGTATTCCAATTAAAAACCGGTTGAGTTTTCACAGAAAAAATCAAGATTAATGCTCTAAATGTGGTGATTCCAAAATAAGGTCTAAAATCGTCTAGGACGACTAGAAACGCCAAAAAATGAAAAAAAAAAAAAAATTGAAAAAAAAATTTAAATTGTCGAAATCAAGATTTATGCTCTTAATGTGGTGATTCCAAAATAAGGTCTAAATTCGTCTAGGACGACTAGAAACGCCTAAAAATGAACAAAATAAAAAAAGTTGAAAAAAAATTTTAAATTGTCGAAATCATAATTATTTTGAAGTAGAGTCAATACAAATGGTATTTCAATTAAAAACCGGTTGAGTTTTCACAGAGAAAATCAAGATTAATGCTCTAAATATGGTGATTCCAAATTAAGGTCTAAAATCGTCTAGGACGCCTAGAAACGCCTAAAAATGAAAAAAAAAAAAAAAGGTGAAAAAAAATTTTAAATTGTCGAAATCATAATTATTTTGAAGTAGAGTCAATATAAATGGTATTTCAATTAAAAATCGGTTGAGTTTTCACAAAGATAATCAAGATTAATGCTCTTTATGTGGTGATTCCAAAATAAGGTCCAAAATCGTCTAGGACGACTAGAAACGCCTAAAAATGAAAAAACAAACAAAGGTGAAAAAAAATTTTAAATTGTCGAAATCATAATTATTTTGAAGTAGAGTCAATATAAATGGTATTTCAATTAAAAACCGGTTGAGTTTGCACAGAGAAAATCAAGATTAATGCTCTAAATGTGGTGATTCCAAAATAAGGTCTAAAATCGTCTAGGACGACTAGAAACGTCTAAAAATGAAAAAAAAAAAAAAATGAAAAAAAATTTTAAATTGTCGAAATCATAATTATTATGAAGTAGAGTCAATATAAATGGTATATCAATTAAAAACCGGTTGAGTTTTCACAGAGAAAATCAAAATTTATGCTCTAAATGTGGTGATTCCAAAATAAGGTCCAAAATCGTCTAGGACGACTAGAAACGCCTAAAAATGAAAAATAAAAAAAGTTGAAAACAAATTTTAAATTGTCGAAATCATAATTATTTTGAAGTAGAGTCAATACAAATGGTATTTCAATTAAAAACCGGTTGAGTTTTCACAGAAAATCAAGATTAATGCTCTAAATATGGTGATTCCAAATTAAGGTCTAAAATCGTCTAGGACGACTAGAAACGCCTAAAAATGAAAAAAATAAAAAAAGTTTAAAAAAAATTTTAAATTGTCGAAATCAAGATTTATGCTCTTAATGTGGTGATTCCAAAATAAGGTCTAAATTCGTCTAGGACGACTTGAAACGCCTAAAAATGAACAAAATAAAAAAAGTTGAAAAAAAATTTTAAATTGTCGAAATCATAATTATTTTGAAGTAGAGTCAATATAAATGGTATTCCAATTAAAAACCGGTTGAGTTTTCACAGAAAAAGTCAAGATTAATGCTCTAAATGTGGTGATTCCAAAATAAGGTGTAAAATCGTTTAGGACGACTAGAAACGCCTAAAAATGAAAAAAATAAAAAAAGTTAAAAAAAAATTTTAAATTGTCGAAATCATAATTATTTTGAAGTAGAGTCAATATAAATGGTATTCCAATTAAAAACCGGTTGAGTTTTCACAGAAAAAGTCAAGATTAATGCTCTAAATGTGGTGATTCCAAAATAAGGTCCAAAATCGTCTAGGACGACTAGAAACGCCTAAAAATGAAAAAAAAAAAAAAAAAGTTGAAAAAAAATTTTAAATTGTCGAAATCAAGATTTATGCTCTAAATGTGGTGATTCCAAAATAAGGTCTAAAATAGTCTAGGATGACTAGAAACGCCTAAAAATGAAAAAATAAAATAAGTTCAAAAAAAATTATAAATTGTCCAAATCATTATTATTTTGAAGTAGAGTCAATATAAATGGTATTCCAATTAAAAACCGGTTGAGTTTGCACAGAGAAAATCAAGATTAATGCTCTAAATGTGGTGATTCCAAAATAAGGTCTAAAATCGTCTAGGACGACTAGAAACGTCTAAAAATGAAAAAATAAAAAAAGTTGAAAAAAAATTTTAAATTGTCGAAATCATAATTATTATGAAGTAGAGTCAATATAAATGGTATATCAATTAAAAACCGGTTGAGTTTTCACAGAGAAAATCAAGATTAATGCTCTAAATGTGGTGATTCCAAAATAAGGTGTAAAATCGTTTAGGACGACTAGAAACGCCTAAAAACGAAAAAATAAATAAAGTTGAAAAAAAATTATAAATTGTCCAAATCATAATTATTTTGAAGTAGAGTCAATATAAATGGTATATCAATTAAAAACCGGTTGAGTTTTCACAGGGAAAATCAAGATTAATGCTCTTAATGTGGTGATTCCAAAATAAGGTCTAAAATCGTCTAGGACGACTAGAAACGCCTAAAAATGAAAAAAATAAAAAAAGTTGAAAAAAAATTTATAAATTGTCCAAATCATAATTATTATGAAGTAGAGTGAATATAAATGGTATTCCAATTTAAAACTGGTGATTCCAAAATAAGGTCCAAAATCGTCTAGGACGACTAGAAACGTCTAAAAATGAAAAAAATAAAAAAAGTTGAAAAAAAATTTTAAATTGTCGAAATCATAATTATTATGAAGTAGAGTCAATATAAATGGTATTCCAATTAAAAACCGGTTGAGTTTTCACAGAAAAAGTCAAGATTAATGCTCTAAATGTGGTGATTCCAAAATAAGGTCCAAAATCGTCTAGGACGACTAGAAACGCCTAAAAATGAAAAAAATAAAAAAAGTTGAAAAAAAATTTTAAATTGTCGAAATCAACAAGATTTATGTTCAATAAATGTGGTGATTCCAAAAAAGGTCTAAAATCAAAAAAAAAAGATTAATGCTCTAAATGTGGTGATTCCAAAATAAGGTCTAAAATCGTCTAGAACGACTAGAAACGCCTAAAAATGACAAAATAAAAAATGTAAAAAAAAATTTTAAATTGTCGAAATCATAATTATTTTGAAGTAAAGTCAATATAAATGGTATTCCAATTAAAAACCGGTTGAGTTTGCACAGAGATAATCAAGATTAATGCTCTTAATGTGGTGATTCCAAAATAAGGTCTAAAATCGTCTAGGACGACTAGAACCGCCTAAAAATGAAATAATAAAAAAAGTTAAAAAAAAATTATAAATTGTCCAAATCATAATTATTATGAAGTAGAGTGAATATAAATGGTATTCCAATTAAAAACTGGTGATTCCAAACTAAGGTCCAAAATCGTCTAGGACGACTAGAAACGCCTAAAAATTAAAAAAATAAAAAAAGTTGAAAAAAAATTTTAAATTGTCGAAATCAAGATTTATGCTCTAAATGTGGTGATTCCAAAATAAGGTCTAAAATCGTCTAGGATGACTAGAAACGCCTAAAAATGAAAATAATAAAAAAAGTTGAAAAAAAATTTTAAATTGTCGAAATCAAGATTTATGCTCTAAATGTGGTGATTCCAAAATAAGGTCTAAAATCGTCTAGGATGACTAGAAACGCCTAAAAATGAAAAAAATAAAATAAGTTAAAAAAAAATTATAAATTGACCAAATCATTATTATTTTGAAGTAGAGTCAATATAAATGGTATTCCAATTAAAAACCGGTTGAGTTTTCACAGAGAAAATCAAGATTAATGCTCTAAATGTGGTGATTCCAAAATAAGGTGTAAAATCGTCTAGGACGACTAGAAACGCCTAAAAATTAAAAAATAAAAAAAGTTGAAAAAAAATTTTAAATTGTCGAAATCATAATTATTTTGAAGTAGAGTCAATATAAATGGTATTCCAATTAAAAATCGGTTGAGTTTTCACAAAGATAATCAAGATTAATGCTCTTTATGTGGTGATTCCAAAATAAGGTCCAAAATCGTCTAGGACGACTAGAAACGCCTAAAAATGAAAAAACCAAAAAAGGTGAAAAAAATTTTAAATTGTCGAAATCATAATTATTTTGAAGTAGAGTCAATATAAATGGTATTTCAATTAAAAACCGGTTGAGTTTGCACAGAGAAAATCAAGATTAATGCTCTAAATGTGGTGATTCCAAAATAAGGTCTAAAATCGTCTAGGACGACTAGAAACGTCTAAAAATGAAAAAATAAAAAAAAGTTGAAAAAAAATTTTAAATTGTCGAAATCATAATTATTATGAAGTAGAGTCAATATAAATGGTATATCAATTAAAAACCGGTTGAGTTTTCACAGAGAAAATCAAGATTAATGCTCTAAATGTGGTGATTCCAAAATAAGGTCTAAAATCGTCTAGGACGACTAGAAACGCCTAAAAATGAAAAAAATAAAAAAAGTTGAAAAAAAATTTTAAATTGTCGAAATCAAGATTTATGCTCTAAATGTGGTGATTCCAAAATAAGGTCTAAAATCGTCTAGGATGACTAGAAACGCCTAAAAACGAAAAAATAAATAAAGTTGAAAAAAAATTATAAATTGTCCAAATCATTATTATTTTGAAGTAGAGTCAATATAAATGGTATTCCAATTAAAAACCGGTTGAGTTTTCACAGGGAAAATCAAGATTAATGCTCTTAATGTGGTGATTCCAAAATAAGGTCTAAAATCGTATAGGACGACTAGAAACGCCTAAAAATGAAATAATAAAAAAAGTAAAAAAAAAAATATAAATTGTCCAAATCATAATTATTATGAAGTAGAGTGAATATAAATGGTATTTTAATTAAAAACTGGTGATTCCAAAATAAGGTCAAAAATCGTCTAGGACGACTAGAAACGTCTAAAAATGAAAAAATAAAAAAAGTTGAAAAAAAATTTTAAATTGTCGAAATCATAATTATTATGAAGTAGATTCAATATAAATGGTTTATCAATTAAAAACCGGTTGAGTTTTCACAGAGAAAATCAAGATTAATGCTCTAAATGTGGTGATTCCAAAATAAGGTCTAAAATCGTCCAGGACGACTAGAAACGCCTAAAAATGAAAAAAATAAAAAAAGTTGAAAAAAAATTTTAAATTGTCGAAATCAAGATTTATGCTCTAAATGTGGTGATTCCAAAATAAGGTCTAAAATCGTCTAGGACGACTAGAAACGCCTAAAAATGACAAAATAAAAAATGTAGAAAAAAAATTTTAAATTGTCGAAATCATAATTATTTTGAAGTAAAGTCAATATAAATGGTATTCCAATTAAAAACCGGTTGAGTTTGCACAGAGATAATCAAGATTAATGCTCTTAATGTGGTGATTCCAAAATAAGGTCTAAAATCGTCTAGGACGACTAGAAACGCCTAAAAATGAAATAATAAAAAAAGTTAAAAAAAAATTATAAATTGTCCAAATCATAATTATTATGAAGTAGAGTGAATATAAATGGTATTCCAATTAAAAACTGGTGATTCCAAAATAAGGTCCAAAATCGTCTAGGACGACTAGAAACGCCTAAAAATGAAATAAATAAAAAAAGTTGAAAAAAAATTATAAATTGTCCAAATCATAATTATTTTGAAGTAGAGTCAATATAAATGGTATTCCAATTAAAAACCGGTTGAGTTTTCACAGAGAAAATCAAGACTAATGCTCTCAATGTGGTGATTCCAAAATAAGGTCTAAAATCGTCTAGGACGACTAGAAACGCCTAAAAATGAAAAAAAATAAAAAAAATAAAAAAAAAATTTTAAATTGTCCAAATCATTATTATTTTGAAGTAGAGTCAATATAAATGGTATTCCAATTAAAAACCGGTTGAGTTTTCACAGAGAAAATCAAGATTAATGCTCTAAATGTGGTGATTCCAAAATAAGGTCTAAAATCGTCTAGGACGACTAGAAACGCCTAAAAATGAAAAAAATAAAAAAAGTTGAAAAAAAATTTTAAATTGTCGAAATCAAGATTTATGCTCTTAATGTGGTGATTCCAAAATAAGGTCTAAATTCGTCTAGGACGACTAGAAACGCCTAAAAATGAAAAAATAAAATAAGTTAAAAAAAAATTATAAATTGACCAAATCATTATTATTTTGAAGTAGAGTCAATATAAATGGTATTCCAATTAAAAACCGGTTGAGTTTTCACAGAGAAAATCAAGATTAATGCTCTAAATGTGGTGATTCCAAAATAAGGTCTAAAATCGTCTAGGACGACTAGAAACGCCTAAAAATGAAAAAAATAAAAAAAGTTGAAAAAAAATTTTAAATTGTCGAAATCAAGATTTATGCTCTTAATGTGGTGATTCCAAAATAAGGTCTAAATTCGTCTAGGACGACTAGAAACGCCTAAAAATGAAAAAATAAAAAAAGTTGAAAAAAAAAAAATTTAAATTGTCGAAATCATAATTATTTTGAAGTAGAGTCAATATAAATGGTATTCCAATTAAAAACCGGTTGAGTTTTCACAGAGAAAATCAAGACTAATGCTCTCAATGTGGTGATTTCAAAATAAGGTCTAAAATCGTATAGGACGACTAGAAACGCCTAAAAATGAAAAAAAGTTGAAAAAAATTTTAAATTGTCGAAATCAAGATTAATGCTCTAAATGTGGTGATTCCAAAATAAGGTCTAAAATCGTCTAGGACGACTAGAAACGCCTAAAAATGAAAAATAAAAAAAAAGTTGAAAAAAAATTATAAATTGTCGAAATCATAATTATTTTGAAGTAGAGTCAATATAAATGGTATTCCAATTAAAAACCGGTTGAGTTTTCACAGAGAAAATCAAGATTAATGCTCTAAATGTGGTGATTCCAAAATAAGGTCCAAAATCGTCTAGGACGCCTAGAAACGCCTAAAAATGAAAAAAAAAAAAAAAAAAAAAAATTTTAAATTGTCGAAATCAAGATTAATGCTCTAAATGTGGTGATTCCAAAATAAGGTCCAAAATCGTCTAGGACGCCTAGAAACGCATAAAAATGAAAAAATAAAAAAAGTTGAAAAAAAATTTTAAATTGTCGAAATCATTATTATTTTGAAGTAGAGTCAATATAAATGGTATTTCAATTAAAAACCGGTTGAGTTTTCACAGAGAAAATCAAGATTAATGCTCTTAATGTGGTGATTACAAAATAAGGTCTAAAATCGTCTAGGACGACAAGAAACGCCTAAAAATGAAAAAATAAAAAAAATTGAAAAAAAAATTATAAATGGTCCAAATCATAATTATTTTGAAGTAGAGTCAATATAAATGGTATTTCAATTAAAACCCGGTTGAGTTTTCACAGAGAAAATCAAGATTAATGCTCTAAATATGGTGATTCCAAAATAAGGTCCAAAATCGTCTAAGACGCCTAGAAACGCCTAAAAATGAAAAAACAAAAAAAAGGTGAAAAAAATTTTAAATTGTCGAAATCATAATTATTTTGAAGTAGAGTCAATATAAATGGTATTTCAATTAAAAATGGTTGAGTTTTCACAGAGAAAATCAAGATTAATGCTCTTAATGTGGTGATTCCAAAATAAGGTCTAAAATCGTCTAGGACGACTAGAAACGCCTAAAAATGAAAAAAAAAAAAAAAGTTGAAAAAAATTTTAAATTGTCGAAATCATAATTATTTTGAAGTAGAGTCAATATAAATGGTATTCCAATTAAAAACCGGTTGAGTTTTCACAGAGAAAATCAAGATTAATGCTCTTAATGTGGTGATTCCAAAATAAGGTCTAAAATCGTCTAGGACGACTAGAAACGCCTAAAAATGAAAAAACAAAAAAAGGTGAAAAAAATTTTAAATTGTCGAAATCATAATTATTTTGAAGTAGAGTCAATATAAATGGTATTTCAATTAAAAACCGGTTGAGTTTGCACAGAGAAAATCAAGATTAATGCTCTAAATGTGGTGATTCCAAAATAAGGTCTAAAATCGTCTAGGACGACTAGAAACGTCTAAAAATGAAAAAAAAAAAAAAAGTTAAAAAAAAATTTTAAATTGTCGAAATCAAGATTTATGCTCTAAATGTGGTGATTCCAAAATAAGGTCTAAAATCGTCTAGGATGACTAGAAACGCCTAAAAATGAAAAAAATAAAATAAGTTAAAAAAAAATTATAAATTGTCCAAATCATTATTATTTTGAAGTAGAGTCAATATAAATGGTATTCCAATTAAAAACCGGTTGAGTTTTCACAGAGAAAATCAAGATTAATGCTCTAAATGTGGTGATTCCAAAATAAGGTCTAAAATCGTCTAGGACGACTAGAAACGCCTAAAAATGAAAAAAATAAAAAAAGTTGAAAAAAAATTTTAAATTGTCGAAATCAAGATTTATGCTCTAAATGTGGTGATTCCAAAATAAGGTCTAAAATCGTCTAGGACGACTAGAAACGCCTAAAAACGAAAAAAATAAAAAAAGTTGAAAAAAAATTTTAAATTGTCGAAATCATAATTATTTTGAAGTAGAGTCAATATAAATGGTATTCCAATTAAAAACCGGTTGAGTTTTCACAGAAAAAGTCAAGATTAATGCTCTTAATGTGGTGATTCCAAAATAAGGTGTAAAATCGTTTAGGACGACTAGAAACGCCTAAAAACGAAAAAATAAATAAAAGTTGGAAAAAAATTATAAATTGTCCAAATCATAATTATTTTGAAGTAGAGTGAATATAAATGGTATTTTAATTAAAAACTTGGTGATTCCAAAATAAGGTCCAAAATCGTCTAGGACGACTAGAAACGTCTAAAAATGAAAAAATAAAAAAAGTTGAAAAAAAATTTTAAATTGTCGAAATCATAATTATTATGAAGTAGATTCAATATAAATGGTTTATCAATTAAAAACCGGTTGAGTTTTCACAGAGAAAATCAAGATTAATGCTCTAAATGTGGTGATTCCAAAATAAGGTCTTAAATCGTCTAGGACGACTAGAAACGCCTAAAAATGAAAAAAATAAAAAAAGTTGAAAAAAAATTTTAAATTGTCGAAATCAAGATTTATGCTCTAAATGTGGTGATTCCAAAATAAGGTCTAAAATCGTCTAGGATGACTAGAAACGCCTAAAAATGAAAAAATAAAAAAAGTTAAAAAAAAATTATAAATTGTCCAAATCATTATTATTTTGAAGTAGAGTCAATATAAATGGTATTTCAATCAAAGATGGTTGAGTTTTCACAGAGAAAATCAAGATTAATGCTCTAAATGTGGTGATTCCAAAATAAGGTCTAAAATCGTCTAGGACGACTAGAAACGCCTAAAAATGACAAAATAAAAAATGTAGAAAAAAAATTTTAAATTGTCGAAATCATAATTATTTTGAAGTAAAGTCAATATAAATGGTATTCCAATTAAAAACCGGTTGAGTTTGCACAGAGATAATCAAGATTAATGCTCTTAATGTGGTGATTCCAAAATAAGGTCTAAAATCGTCTAGGACGACTAGAAACGCCTAAAAATGAAATAATAAAAAAAGTTAAAAAAAAATTATAAATTGTCCAAATCATAATTATTATGAAGTAGAGTGAATATAAATGGTATTCCAATTAAAAACTGGTGATTCCAAAATAAGGTCCAAAATCGTCTAGGACGACTAGAAACGCCTAAAACTGAAATAATAAAAAAAGTTGAAAAAAAATTATAAATTGTCCAAATCATAATTATTTTGAAGTAGAGTCAATATAAATGGTATTCCAATTAAAAACCGGTTGAGTTTTCACAGAGAAAATCAAGATTAATGCTCTAAATGTGGTGATTCCAAAATAAGGTCTAAAATCGTCTAGGACGACTAGAAACGCCTAAAAACGAAAAAATAAATAAAGTTGAAAAAAAATTATAAATTGTCCAAATCATAATTATTTTGAAGTAGAGTCAATATAAATGGTATATCAATTAAAAACCGGTTGAGTTTTCACAGGGAAAATCAAGATTAATGCTCTAAATGTGGTGATTCCAAAATAAGGTCCAAAATCGTCTAGGACGACTAGAAACGCCTAAAAATGAAATAATAAAAAAAGTTAAAAAAAAATTATAAATTGTCCAAATCAAATTTATTATTATGTAGAGTGAATATAAATGGTATTCTAATTAAAAACTGGTGATTCCAAAATAAGGTCCAAAATCGCCTAGGACGACTAGAAACGTCTAAAAATGAAAAAATAAAAAAAGTTAAAAAAAAAATATAAATTGTCCAAATCATTATTATTTTGAAGTAGAGTCAATATAAATGGTATTCCAATTAAAAACCGGTTGAGTTTTCACAGAGAAAATCAAGATTAATGCTCTAAATGTGGTGATTCCAAAATAAGGTCTAAAATCGTATAGGACGACTAGAAACGCCTAAAAATGAAAAAAGTTGAAAAAAAATTTTAAATTGTCGAAATCAAGATTTATGCTCTAAATGTGGTGATTCCAAAATAAGGTCTAAAATCGTCTTTGTTGACTAGAAACGCCTAAAAATGAAAAAAATAAAATAAGTTAAAAAAAAAAAATAAATTGTCCAAATCATTATTATTTTGAAGTAGAGTCAATATAAATGGTATTTCAATTAAAAATGGTTGAGTTTTCACAGAGAAAATCAAGATTAATGCTCTAAATGTGGTGATTCCAAAATAAGGTCTAAATCGTCTAGGGCGACTAGAAACGCCTAAAAATGACAAAATAAAAAATGTAAAAAAAAAAATTTTAAATTGTCCAAATCATAATTATTATGAAGTAGAGTGAATATAAATGGTATTCCAATTAAAAACTGGTGATTCCAAAATAAGGTCCAAAATCGTCTAGGACGACTAGAAACGCCTAAAACTGAAAAAATAAAAAAAGTTGAAAAAAAATTATAAATTGTCCAAATCATAATTATTTTGAAGTAGAGTCAATATAAATGGTATTCCAATTAAAAACCGGTTGAGTTTTCACAGAGAAAATCAAGACTAATGCTCTCAATGTGGTGATTTCAAAATAAGGTCTAAAATCGAATAGGACGACTAGAAACGCCTAAAAATGAAAAAATAAAAAAAGTTGAAAAAAAATTATAAATTGTCGAAATCATAATTATTTTGAAGTAGAGTCAATATAAATGGTATTCCAATTAAAAACCGGTTGAGTTTTCACAGAGAAAATCAAGATTAATGCTCTAAATGTGGTGATTCCAAAAAAGGTCCAAAATCGTCTAGGACGCCTAGAAACGCCTAAAAATGAAAAAATAAAAAAATATGAAAAAAAATTTTAAATTGTCGAAATCAAGATTAATGCTCTAAATGTGGTGATTCCAAAATAAGGTCCAAAATCGTCTAGGACGCCTTGAAACGCATAAAAATGAAAAAAATAAAAAAAGTTGAAAAAAAATTTTAAATTGTCGAAATCATAATTATTTTGAAGTAGAGTCAATATAAATGGTATTTCAATTTAAAACCGGTTGAGTTTTCACAGAGAAAATCAAGATTAATGCTCTAAATAAGGTGATTATAAATTAAGGTCTAAAATCGTCTAGGACGACTAGAAACGCCTAAAAATGACAAAATTAAAAAAGTAGAAAAAAAATTTTAAATTGTCGAAATCATAATTATTTTGAAGTAAAGTCAATATAAATGGTATTCCAATTAAAAACCGGTTGAGTTTTCACAGAGATAATCAAGATTAATGCTCTAAATAAGGTGATTCCAAAATAAGGTCTAAAATCGTCTAGGACGACTAGAAACGCCTAAAAATGAAAAAATAAAAAAAATTGAAAAAAAATTATAAATTGTCCAAATCAAGATTAATGCTCTAAATAAGGTGATTATAAATTAAGGTCTAAAATCGTCTAGGACGCCTTGAAACGCATAAAAATGAAAAAAATAAAAAAAGTTGAAAAAAAATTTTAAATTGTCGAAATCAAGATTAATGCTCTAAATAAGGTGATTCCAAAATAAGGTCTAAAATCGTCTAGGACGACTAGAAACGCCTAAAAATGAAATAATAAAAAAAATTGAAAAAAAATTATAAATGGTCCAAATCATAATTATTTTGAAGTAGAGTCAATATAAATGGTATTTCAATTAAAACCCGGTTGAGTTTTCACAGAGAAAATCAAGATTAATGCTCTTAATGTGGTGATTCCAAAATAAGGTCCAAAATCGTCTAAGACGCCTAGAAACGCCTAAAAATAAAAAAACAAAAAAAGGTGAAAAAAATTTTAAATTGTCGAAATCATAATTATTTTGAAGTAGAGTCAATATAAATGGTATTTCAATTAAAAATGGTTGAGTTTTTTGAGAAAATCAAGATTAATGCTCTAAATGTGGTGATTCCAAAATAAGGTCCAAAATCGTCTAGGACGACTAGAAACGCCTAAAAATGACAAAATAAAAAAAGTTGAAAAAAAATTATAAATTGTCCAAATCATAATTATTTTGAATTAGAGTCAATATAAATGGTATTCCAATTAAAAACCGGTTGAGTTTTCACAGAGAAAATCAAGATTAATGCTCTAAATGTGGTGATTCCAAAATAAGGTCTAAAATCGTATAGGACGACTAGAAACGCCTAAAAATGAAAAAAGTTGAAAAAAAATTTTAAATTGTCGAAATCAAGATTTATGCTCTAAATGTGGTGATTCCAAAATAAGGTCTAAAATCGTCTTTGTTGACTAGAAACGCCTAAAAATGAAAAAAATAAAATAAGTTAAAAAAAAAAAATATAAATTGTGCAAATCATTATTATTTTGAAGTAGAGTCAATATAAATGGTATTTCAATTAAAAATGGTTGAGTTTTCACAGAGAAAATCAAGATTAATGCTCTAAATGTGGTGATTCCAAAATAAGGTCTAAATCGTCTAGGGCGACTAGAAACGCCTAAAAATGACAAAATAAAAAAAGTAGAAAAAAAAATTTTAAATTGTCCAAATCATAATTAATATGAAGTAGAGTGAATATAAATGGTATTCCAATTAAAAACTGGTGATTCCAAAATAAGGTCCAAAATCGTCTAGGACGACTAGAAACGCCTAAAACTGAAAAATTTAAAAAAGTTGAAAAAAATTATAAATTGTCCAAATCATAATTATTTTGAAGTAGAGTCAATATAAATGGTATTCCAATTAAAAACCGGTTGAGTTTTCACAGAGAAAATCAAGACTAATGCTCTAAATGTGGTGATTCCAAAATAAGGTCCAAAATCGTCTAGGACGACTAGAAACGCCTAAAAATGAAAAAAATAAAAAAAGTTAAAAAAAAATTATAAATTGTCCAAATCAAATTTATTATTATGTAGAGTGAATATAAATGGTATTCTAATTAAAAACCGGTGATATCCAAAATAAGGTCCAAAATACGCCTAGGACGACTAAAAAAAAAAAAAAAAAAAAAAAAAAAAAAAATAGAAAAAAAATTTATAAATTGTCCAAATCATTATTATTTTGAAGTAGAGTCAATATAAATGGTATTCCAATTAAAAACCGGTTGAGTTTTCACAGAGAAAATCAAGATTAATGCTCTAAATGTGGTGATTCCAAAATAAGGTCTAAAATCGTATAGGACGACTAGAAACGCCTAAAAATGAAAAAAAAAAAGTAAAAAAAAATTTTAAATTGTCGAAATCAAGATTATATGCTCTAAATGTGGTGATTCCAAAATAAGGTCTAAAATCGTCTAGGACGACTAGAAACGCCTAAAAATGAAAAAAATAAAAAAAGTTAAAAAAAAATTATAAATTGTCCAAATCATAATTATTTTGAAGTAGAGTCAATATAAATGGTATTCCAATTAAAAATCGGTTGAGTTTTCACAGAGAAAATCAAGATTAATGCTCTAAATGTGGTGATTCCAAAATAAGGTCTAAAATCG
>JAECXC010000617.1:0-53246 GCA_018152125.1 Drosophila dunni | reverse complement strand
GCAGAGGCGTCAGAAAGCCAGCAGAGGCCCAGCAGAGGCGTCAGAAAGCCAGCAGAGGCCCAGCAGAGGCGTCAGAAAGCCAGCAGAGGCCCAGCAGAGGCGTCAGAAAGCCAGCAGAGGCCCAGCAGAGGCGTCAGAAAGCCAGCAGAGGCCCAGCAGAGGCGTCAGAAAGCCAGCAGAGGCCCAGCAGAGGCGTCAGAAAGCCAGCAGAGGCCCAGCAGAGGCGTCAGAAAGCAGCAGAGGCCCAGCAGAGGCGTCAGAGAAGCCCAGCAGAGGCGCTCAGAAAGCCAGCAGAGGCCCAGCAGAGGCGTCAGAAAGCCAGCGAGGCCCAGCAGAGGCGTCAGAAAGCCAGCAGAGGCCCAGCAGAGGCGGTCAGAAAGCAGAGGCCCAGCAGAGGCGTCAGAAGCAGAGGCCCAGCAGAGGCGTCAGAAAGCCAGCAGAGGCCCAGCAGAGGCGTCAGAAAGCCAGCAGAGGCCCAGCAGAGGCGTCAGAAGGCCCAGCAGAGGCGTCAGAAAGCCAGCAGAGGCCCAGCAGAGGCGTCAGAAAGCCAGCAGAGGCCCAGCAGAGGGCCCAGCAGAGGCGTCAGAAAGCCAGCAGAGGCCCAGCAGAGGCGTCAGAAAGGACAGCAGAGGCCCAGCAGAGGCGTCAGAAAGCCAGCAGAGGCCCAGCAGAGGCGTCAGAAAAAGCCAGCAGAGGGCCCAGCAGAGGCGTCAGAAAGCCAGCAGAGGCCCAGCAGAGGCGTCAGAAAGCCAGCAGAGGCCCAAGCAGAGGCGTCAGAAAGCCAGCAGAGGCCCAGCAGAGGCGTCAGAAAGCCAGCAGAGGCCCAGCAAGAGGCGTCAGAAAGCCAGCAGAGGCCCCAGCAGAGGCCTCAGAAAGCCAGCAGAGGCCCAGCAGAGGCGTCAGAGAAGCAAGCAGAGGCCCAAAGCAGAGGCGTCAGAAAGGCCAGCAGAGAGGCCCAGCAGAGGCGTCAGAAAGCCAGCAGAGGCCTAGCAGAGGCGTCAGAAAGCCAGCAGGGGCCCAGCAGAGGCGTCAGAAAGCCAGCAGAGGCCCAGCAGAGGCGTCAGAAAGCCAGCAGAGGCCCAGCAGAGGCGTCAGAAAAAGCAAAGGGGCCAGCAGAGGCGTCAGAAAAAGCCAGCAGAGGCGTCAGAAAGCCAGCAGAGGCCCGAAGCAGAGGCGTCAGAAAGCCAGCAGAGGCCCAGCAGAGCAGAAAGAGAGCAGAGGCCCAGCAGAGGCGTCAGAAAGACCAGCAGGGGCCCAGCAGAGGCGCCAGCAGAGGCCCGAGGCGTCAGCAGCAGGGCCTAGCAGAGGCGTCAGAAAGAGCAGGGGCCCAGCAGAGGCGTCAGAAAGCCAGCAGAGGCCCAGCAGAGGCGTCAGAAAAGCAGAGGCCCCAGCAGAGGCGTCAGAAAGCCCAGCAGAGGCCCAGCAGAGGCGTCAGAGAGCCAGCAGGGGCCAGAGGCCCAGCAGAGGCGTCAGAGAGCCAGCAGAGGCCCAGCAGAGGCGTCAGAAAAGCAGGGGCCCAGCAGAGGCGTCAGAGAGCAGCAGAGGCCCAGCAGAGGCGTCAGAAAACCAGCAGGGGCCTCAGCAGAGCCGTCAGAGAGCCAGCAGAGGCCCAGCAGAGGCGTCAGAAAGCCAGCAGAGGCCTCAGCAGAGGCGTCAGAAAGCCAGCAGAGGCCCAGCAGAGGCGTCAGAAACCAAAGCAGAGGCCCAGCAGAGGCGTCAGAAAGAAGCAGCAGAGGCCCAGCAGAGGCGTCAGAAAGCAGCAGAGGCCCAGCAGAGGCGTCAGAAAGCCAGCAGGAGCAGAGGCGTCAGAAAGTCAGCAGAGGCCCAGCAGAGGCGTCAGAAAGCCAGCAGAGGCCCAGCAGAGGCGTCAGAAAGCCAGCAGAGGCCCAGCAGAGGCGTCAGAAAGCCAGCAGAGGCCTCAGCAGAGGCGTCAGAGAAGAACAGCAGAGGCCCAGCAGAGGCGTCAGAGCCAGCAGCAGCAGAGGCGTCAGAAAGAGGCCTAGCAGAGGCGTCAGAAAGCCAGCAGAGGCCCAGCAGAGGCGTCAGAAAGCCAGCAGAGGCCTAGCAGAGGCGTCAGAAAAAGCCAGCAGAGGCCCAGCAGAGGCGTCAGAAAGCCAGCAGAGGCCCAGCAGAGGCGTCAGAAAGCACAGGAGGCCCAGCAGAGGCGTCAGAAAGCCAGCAGAGGCCCAGCAGAGGCGTCAGAGGCAAACAGCAGAGGCCCAGCAGAGGCGTCAGAAAGCCAGCAGAGGCCCAGCAGAGGCGTCAGAAGAGCCAGCAGAGGCCTCAGAGGCAGAGGCCCAGCAGAGGCAGCAGAGGCCCAGCAGAGGCGTCAGAAAGGCAGCAGAGGCCCAGAAAGCAGAGGCGTCAGAAAGCCAGCAGAGGCCCAGCAGAGGCGTCAGAAAGCCAGCAGAGGCCCAGCAGAGGCGTCAGAAAAGCCAGCAGAGGCCCAGCAGAGGCGTCAGAAGAGGCAGCAGAGGCCCAGCAGAGGCAGCAGAGGCCCAGCAGAGGCGTCAGAAAGCCAGCAGAGGCCCAGCAGAGGCGTCAGAAAGCCAGCAGAGGCCTAGCAGAGGCGTCAGAGGCCCAGCAGAGGCGTCAGAAAGCAGAGGCCCAGCAGAGGCGTCAGAAAGCCAGCAGAGGCCCAGCAGAGGCGTCAGAGAGCCAGCAGAGGCCCAGCAGAGGCGTCAGAAAGCCAGCAGAGGCCCAGCAGAGGCGTCAGAAAGCCAGCAGAGGCCCAGCAGAGGCGTCAGAAAGGCAGCAGAGGCCCAGCAGAGGCGTCAGAAAGCCAGCAGAGGCCCAGCAGAGGCGTCAGAAAGCCAGCAGAGGCCCAGCAGAGGCGTCAGAAAGCCAGCAGAGGCCCAGCAGAGGCGTCAGAAAGCCAGCAGAGAGGCCCAGCAGAGGCGTCAGAAAGCCAGCAGAGGCCCAGCAGAGGCGTCAGAAAGCCAGCAGAGGCCCAGCAGAGGCGTCAGAAAGCCAGCAGAGGCCCAGCAGAGGCGTCAGAGACAGCAAGAGGCCCAGCAGAGGCGTCAGAAAGCCAGCAGAGGCCCAGCAGAGGCGTCAGAAAGCCAGCAGAGGCCCAGCAGAGGCGTCAGAAAGCCAGCAGAGGCCCAGCAGAGGCGTCAGAAAGACCAGCAGAGGCCCAGCAGAGGCGTCAGAAACAGAGGCCCAGCAGAGGCGTCAGAAAGCCAGCAGAGGCCCAGCAGAGGCGTCAGAAAGCCAGCAGAGGCCCAGCAGAGGCGTCAGAAAGCCAGCAGAGGCCCAGCAGAGGCGTCAGAAAGCCAGCAGAGGCCCAGCAGAGGCGTCAGAAAGCCAGCAGAGGCCCAGCAGAGGCGCTCAGAAAGCCAGCAGAGGCCCAGCAGAGGCGTCAGAAAGCCAGCAGAGGCCCAGCAGAGGCGTCAGAAAGCCAGCAGAGGCCCAGCAGAGGCGTCAGAAAGGCCAGCAGAGGCGTCAGAAAGCCAGCAGAGGCCTAGCAGAGGCGTCAGAAAGCCAGCAGAGGCCTAGCAGAGGCGTCAGAAAGCCAGCAGAGGCCCAGCAGAGGCGTCAGAAAGACAGCAGAGGCCTAGCAGAGGCGTCAGAAAGCCAGCAGAGGCCTAGCAGAGGCGTCAGAAAGCCAGCAGAGGCCTAGCAGAGGCGTCAGAAAGCCAGCAGAGGCCTAGCAGAGGCGTCAGAAAGCCAGCAGAGGCCGAGCAGAGGCGTCAGAAAGCCAGCAGAGGCCTAGCAGAGGCGTCAGAAAGCCAGCAGAGGCCTAGCAGAGGCGTCAGAAAGCCAGCAGAGGCCTAGCAGAGGCGTCAGAAAGCCAGCAGAGGCCCAGCAGAGGCGTCAGAAAGACAGCAGAGGCCTAGCAGAGGCGTCAGAAAGCCAGCAGAGGCCTAGCAGAGGCGTCAGAAAGCCAGCAGAGGCCTAGCAGAGGCGTCAGAAAGCCAGCAGAGGCCTAGCAGAGGCGTCAGAAAGCCAGCAGAGGCCCAGCAGAGGCGTCAGAAAGCCAGCAGAGGCCCAGCAGAGGCGTCAGAAAGCCAGCAGAGGCCCAGCAGAGGCGTCAGAAAGCCAGCAGAGGCCCAGCAGAGGCGTCAGAAAAGCAGAGGCCCAGCAGAGGCGTCAGAAAGCCAGCAGGGGCCCAGCAGAGGCGTCAGAAAGGCAGAGGCAGAGTCAGAGCCAGCAGAGGCCCAGCAGAGGCGTCAGAAAGCCAGCAGAGGCCCAGCAGAGGCGTCAGAAAGCAGCAGAGGCCTAGCAGAGGCGGTCAGAAAGCCAGCAGAGGCCCAGCAGAGGCGTCAGAAAGCCAGCAGAGGCCCAGCAGAGGCAGAGGAGCAGAGGCAGAAAGAGAAAGCAGAGGCCCAGCAGAGGCGTCAGAAAAGAGGCCCAGCAGCAGCAGGGGCCCAGACAGAGGCGTCAGAAAGCAGAGGCGTCAGAAAAAGCAGAGGCCTAGCAGAGGCGTCAGAAAGCCAGCAGAGGCCTAGCAGAGGCGTCAGAAAGCCAGCAGAGGGGCCAGCAGAGGCGTCAGAAAAGCCAGCAGAGGCCACAGCAGAGGCGTCAGAAAGCAGCAGAGGCCCAGCAGAGGCGTCAGAAAGACAGCAGGGGCCCAGCAGAGGCGTCAGAAGAGCCAGCAGAGGCCCAGCAGAGGCGTCAGAAAGCCAGCAGAGGCCCAGCAGAGGCGTCAGAAAGCCAGCAGGGGCCCAGCAGAGGCGTCAGAAAGCCAGCAGAGGCCTAGCAGAGGCGTCAGAAAGCCAGCAGAGGCCTAGCAGAGGCGTCAGAAAGCGACAGCAGGGCCTAGCAGAGGCCTAGCAGAGGCGTCAGAAAGCCAGCAGAGGCCTAGCAGAGGCGTCAGAAAGGACAAAAAGCCAGCAGAGGCGTCACAGAGGCCCAGCAGAGGGTCAGAGGCCCAGCAGAGGCGTCAGAAAGACAGCAGAGGCCTCAGCAGAGGCGTCCAGAAAGCCAGCAGAGGGGCCCAGCAGAGGCGTCAGAAGAGGCCAGCAGACACACAGAGGCGTCCAGAGGCCAAGCAGAGGCGTCAGAGAGGCGCCAGCAGAGGCCCAGCAGAGGCGTCAGAAAGGCAGCAGAGGCCCAGCAGAGGCGTCAGAAAGCCAGCAGAGGCCCAACAGAGGCGTCAGAAAGCCCAGCAGAGGCCCAGCAGAGGCGTCAGAAAGCCAGCAGAGGCCCAGCAGAGGCGTCAGAGAGCCAGCAGAGGCCCAGCAGAGGCGTCAGAAAGAGCAGAGGCAGGGGCCCAGCAGAGGCGTCAGAAAGAGCAGCAGCAGAGGCCCAGCAGAGGCGCAGCAGAGGCCCAGCAGAGGCGTCAGAAAGCCAGCAGAGGCCCAGCAGAGGCGTCAGAAAGGCAGCAGAGGCCCAGCAGAGGCGTCAGAGAGCCAGCAGAGGCCCAAGAGAGGCGTCAGAGGCGGCAGCAGAGGCGTCAGAAAGCCAGCAGAGGCCCAGCAGAGGCGTCAGAAAGACAGCAGAGGCCCAGCAGAGGCGTCAGAAGGCCCAGCAGAGGCGTCAGAAAGCCAAGCAGAGGCCCAGCAGAGGCGTCAGACAAAGCAGAGGCCCAGCAGAGGCGCTCAGAAAGCCAGCAGAGGCCCAGCAGAGGCGTCAGAAAGCCAGCAGAGGCCCAGCAGAGGCGTCAGAAGAGCAGAGGCCCAGCAGAGGCGCAGAAAGCCAGCAGAGGCCCAGCAGAGGCGTCAGAAAGCCAGCAGAGGCCCAGCAGAGGCGAATCAGCAGAGGCCCAGCAGAGGCGTCAGAAAGCCAGCAGAGGCCCAGCAGAGGCGTCAGAAAAGCAGAGGCCTAGCAGAGGCGTCAGAAAGACAGCAGGGGCCCAGCAGAGGCGTCAGAAGCAGCAGAGGCCCAGCAGAGGCGTCAGAAAGCAGCAGAGGCCCAGCAGAGCGAGGCAGAAGTCCAGCAGAGGCCCAGCAGAGGCGTCAGAAAGCCAGCAGGGGCCCAGCAGAGGTCGCAGAAAGCCAGCAGAGGCCCAGCAGAGGCGGTCAGAAAGCCAGCAGAGGCCCAGCAGAGGCGTCAGAAAGAGCAGAGGCCCAGCAGAGGCGTCAGAAAGCCAGCAGAGGCCCAGCAGAGGCGTCAGAAAGCCAGCAGAGGCCCAGCAGAGGCGTCAGAAAGCCAGCAGAGGCCCAGCAGAGGCGTCAGAAAGCCAGCAGAGGCCCAGCAGAGGCGTCAGAAAGCCAGCAGAGGCCCAGCAGAGGCGTCAGAAAGCCAGCAGAGGCCCAGCAGAGGCGTCAGAGAGCCAGCAGAGGCCCAGCAGAGGCGTCAGAAGAGCCAGCAGAGGCGTCAGAAGAGCCAGCAGAGGCCCAGCAGAGGCGTCAGAGAGCCAGCAGAGGCCCAGCAGAGGCGTCAGAAAGCCAGCAGAGGCCCAGCAGAGGCGTCAGAAAGCCAGCAGGAGGCCCAGCAGAGGCGTCAGAGAGCACAGGAGGCCTAGCAGAGGCGTCAGAAACAGCAGCAGAGGCCCAGCAGAGGCGTCAGAAGGCCCAGCAGAGGCGTCGACAGCAGAGGCCCAGCAGAGGCGTCAGAAAAGCAGCAGAGGCGCAGAAAGACAGCAGAGGCGTCAGAAAGCCAGCAGAGGCCCAGCAGAGGCGTCAGAGAGCCAGCAGAGGCCCAGCAGAGGCGTCAGAAGCCCAGCAGAGGCGCAGAAACCAGCAGAGGGGCGTCAGAGAGCCAGCAGAGGCGCAGAAACCAGCAGAGGCGTCAGAAGAGACAGCAGAGGGGCCTGAACAGAGGCGTCAGAAAGCCAGCAGGGGCCCAGCAGAGGCGTCAGAAAGACAGCAGAGGCCCAGCAGAGGCGTCAGAAAGCCAAAGCAGAGGCCCAGCAGAGGCGTCAGAACGACAGCAGGAGGCCCAGCAGAGGCGTCAGAAAGGCAGCAGAGGCGTCAGAAGAGCGACCAGCAGAGGCCCAGCAGAGGCGTCAGAAAGCAGCAAAGCAGAGGCCCAGCAGAGGCGTCAGAAAGCCAGCAGAGGCCCAGCAGAGGCGTCAGAGCAGGCCAGGAAGCAAGAGGCCCAGCAGAGGCGTCAGAGAGCCAGCAGAGGGGCCAAGCAGAGGCGTCAGAAAAAGAGCAGGCCAGCAGAGGCGTCAGAAAGCCAGCAGAGGCCCAGCAGAGGCGTCAAGAAAGAGCCAGCAGAGGCCCAGCAGAGGCGTCAGAAAGCCAGCAGAGGCCCAGCAGAGGCGTCAGAAAGCCAGCAGAGGCCCAGCAGAGGCGTCAGAAAGCCAGCAGAGGCCCAGCAGAGGCGTCAGAGGCCCAGCAGAGGCCCAGCAGAGGCGTCAGAAAAGCAGAGGCCCAGCAGAGGCGTCAGAGCAGCAGGGGCCAGCAGAGGCGTCAGAAAGCCAGCAGAGGCCCAGCAGAGGCGTCAGAAAGCCAGCAGAGGCCCAGAAGCAGAGGCGTCAGAAAGCCAGCAGGGGCCCAGCAGAGGCGTCAGAAAGCCAGCAGAGGCCCAGCAGAGGCGTCAGAAAGACAGCAGAGGCCCAGCAGAGGCGTCAGAAAGCCAGCAGAGGCCCAGCAGAGGCGTCAGAAAGCAAGAGGCCTACAGAGGCCAGAAGCCAGCAGAGGCCCAGCAGAGGCGTCAGAAAGCCAGCAGAGGCCTAGCAGAGGCGTCAGAAAGCCAGCAGAGGCGTCAGAAAGAGCCAGCAGAGGCCTAGCAGAGGCGTCAGAAAGCCAGCAGAGGCCCAGCAGAGGCGTCAGAAAGCAGCAGCAGAGGCCCAGCAGAGGCGTCAGAAAAGCAGGCCAGCAGAGGCCCACAGAGGCCCAGCAGAGGCGTCAGAAAGCCAGCAGAGGCCCAGCAGAGGCGTCAGAAGAGCCAGCAGAGGCCACAGGAGGCGTCAGAAAGCAGAGGCCCAGCAGAGGCGTCAGAGCCCCAGCAGAGGCGTCAGAAAGCCAGCAGAGGCCCAGCAGAGGCGTCAGAAAGCCAGCAGAGGCCCAGCAGAGGCGTCAGAAGGCCAGCAGAGGCCCAGCAGAGGCGTCAGAAAGCCAGCAGAGGCCCAGCAGAGGCGTCAGAAGAGCCAGCAGAGGCCCAGCAGAGGCGTCAGAAAGCCAGCAGAGGGCCTGAAGCAGAGGCGTCAGAAAGCCAGCAGAGGCCCAGCAGAGGCGTCAGAGCACCAGCAGAGGCCCAGCAGAGGCGTCAGAAAGCCAGCAGAGGCCCAGCAGAGGCGTCAGAAAGCCAGCAGAGGCCCAGCAGAGGCGTCAGAAAGCCAGCAGAGGCCCAGCAGAGGCGTCAGAAAGCCAGCAGAGGCCCAGCAGAGGCGTCAGAAAGCCAGCAGAGGCCCAGCAGAGGCGTCAGAAAGCCAGCAGAGGCCCAGCAGAGGCGTCAGAAAGCCAGCAGAGGCCCAGCAGAGGCGGTCAGAAAGCCAGCAGAGGCCCAGCAGAGGCGTCACAGAGCAGAGGCGTCAGAAGAGCCAGCAGAGGCCCAGCAGAGGCGTCAGAAAGAGGCCCAGCAGAGGCGTCAGAAAGCCAGCAGAGGCCCAGCAGAGGCGTCAGAAAGACAGCAGAGGCCCAGCAGAGGCGTCAGAAAGCCAGCAGAGGCCCCAGCAGAGGCGAGCAGAGGCCCGAGCAGAGGCGTCAGAAAGCCAGCAGAGGGCCCAGCAGAGGCGTCAGAGGCAGGCCCAGCAGAGGCGCAGCAGAGGGGCCCAGCAGAGGCGTCAGAAAGCCAGCAGAGGCCCAGCAGAGGCGTCAGAGAGCAGCAGAGGCCCAGAGCAGAGGGGTCAGAAAGCCAGCAGAGGCCCAGCAGAGGCGTCAGAAAGCAGCAGAGGCCCAGCAGAGGCGTCAGAAAGCCAGCAGAGGCCCAGCAGAGGCGTCAGAAAGCCAGCAGAGGCCCAGCAGAGGCGTCAGAGAGCCCAGCAGAGAGGCGTCAGAAAGCCAGCAGAGGCCCAGCAGAGGCGTCAGAAAGCCAGCAGAGGCCCAGCAGAGGCGTCAGAAAGCCAGCAGAGGCCCAGCAGAGGCGTCAGAAAGCCAGCAGGAGGCCCAGCAGAGGCGTCAGAAAGCCAGCAGAGGCCTAGCAGAGGCGTCAGAGAGGCAGCAGAGGCAGCAGAGGCGTCAGAAAGCCAGCAGAGGCCCAAGCAGAGGCGTCAGAAAAGGGCCAGCAGAGGGCCCAGCAGAGGCGTCAGAAAGCCAGCAGAGGCCCAGCAGAGGCGTCAGAAAGCCAGCAGAGGCCCAGCAGAGGCGTCAGAAAGCCAGCAGAGGCCCAGCAGAGGCGTCAGACAGAGGCCCAGCAGAGGCGTCAGAGCAGCAAAGGCCCAGCAGAGGCGTCAGAAGCAGCAGAGGCCCAGCAGAGGCGTCAGAAAGCCAGCAGAGGCCCAGCAGAGAGGCGTCAGAAAGCCAGCAGAGGCCCAGCAGAGGCGTCAGAAAGCCAGCAGAGGCCCAGCAGAGGCGTCAGAAAGCCAGCAGAGGCCCAGCAGAGGCGTCAGAAAGCCAAAGCAGAGGCCTAGCAGAGGCGTCAGAAAGCCAGCAGAGGCGTCAGAGAGCCAGCAGAGGCGTCAGAAAGCCAGCAGAGGCCCAGCAGAGGCGTCAGAAAGCCAGCAGAGGCCCAGCAGAGGCGTCAGAAAGCCAGCAGAGGCCCAGCAGAGGCGTCAGAGGCCCAGGCAAGGGGCGCTCAGAGCCAGCGAGAAGAGGCGTCAGAAAGACAGCAGAGGCCCAGCAGAGGCGTCAGAAAGCCAAAGCAGAGGCCCAGCAGAGGCGTCAGAAGGGCCAGCAGAGGCGTCAGAGAGCGTCAGAAAGCAGAGGCCCAGCAGAGGTCAGAAAGCCAGCAGAGGCCCAGCAGAGGCGTCAAAAAGGCCAGCAGAGGCCCAGCAGAGGCGTCAGAAAGCCAGCAGAGGCCCAGCAGAGGCGTCAGAAAGCCAGCAGAGGGCCCAGCAGAGGCGTCAGAAAGCCAGCAGAGGCCCAGCAGAGGCGTCAGAAAGCCAAGCAGAGGCCTTCAGAGAGCCAGCAGAGGCCCAGCAGAGGCGTCAGAAAGCCAGCAGAGGCCCAGCAGAGGCGTCAGCAAGAAGCCAGCAGAGGCCTGAGGCCAGCAGAGGCGTCAGAAAGCCAGCAGAGGCCCAGCAGAGGCGTCAGAAAGCCAGCAGAGGCCCAGCAGAGGCGTCAGAGAGCCAAGCAGAGGCGCAGAAAAGCAGAGGCCCAGCAGAGGCGTCAGAAAGCCAGCCAGCAGAGGCCCAGCAGAGGCCCAGCAGAGGCGTCAGAAAGCCAGCAGAGGCCCAGAGGCGTCAGAGGCCCAGCAGAGGCGTCAGAAAGCCAGCAGAGGCCCAGCAGAGGCGTCAGAAAGCCAGCAGAGGCCCAGCAGAGGCGTCAGAAAGCCAGCAGAGGCCCAGCAGAGGCGTCAGAAAGCCAGCAGAGGCCCAGCAGAGGCGTCAGAAAGCCAGCAGAGGCCCAGCAGAGGCGTCAGAAAGCCAGCAGAGGCCCAGCAGAGGCGTCAGAAAGCCAGCAGAGGCCCAGCAGAGGCGTCAGAGAGGCCCAGCAGAGGCGTCAGAGAAGCCAGCAGAGGCCCAGCAGAGGCGTCAGAAAGCCAGCAGAGGCCCAGCAGAGGCGTCAGAAAGCCAGCAGAGGCCCAGCAGAGGCGTCAGAAAGCCAGCAGAGGCCCAGCAGAGGCGTCAGAGAGCCAGCAGAGGCCCAGCAGAGGCGTCAGAGAGCACAGAGAGGCCCAGCAGAGGCGTCAGAAAGCCAGCAGAGGCCCAGCAGAGGCGTCAGAAAGCCAGCAGAGGCCCAGCAGAGGCGTCAGAAAGCCAGCAGAGGCCCAGCAGAGGCGTCAGAGAGGCCAGCAGAGGCCCAGCAGAGGCGTCAGAAAGCCAGCAGAGGCCCAGCAGAGGCGTCAGAAAGCCAGCAGAGGCCCAGCAGAGGCGTCAGAAAGCCAGCAGAGGCCCAGCAGAGGCGTCAGAAAGCCAGCAGAGGCCCAGCAGAGGCGTCAGAAAGCCAGCAGAGGCCCAGAGGCGTCAGAGGCGTCAGCAGAGGCCTCAGAGCAGAGAGGCGTCAGAAAGCCAGCAGAGGCCCAGCAGAGGCGTCAGAAAGCCAGCAGAGGCCCAGCAGAGGCGTCAGAAAGCCAGCAGAGGCCCAGCAGAGGCGTCAGAAAGCCAGCAGAGGCCCAGCAGAGGCGTCAGAAAGCCAGCAGAGGCCCAGCAGAGGCGTCAGAAAGCCAGCAGAGGGCCCAGCAGAGGCGTCAGAAAGCCAGCAGAGGCCCAGCAGAGGCGTCAGAAAGCCAGCAGAGGCCCAGCAGAGGCGTCAGAAAGCCAGCAGAGGCCCGTCAGAGGCGTCAGAAAGGCAGCAGAGGCCCAGCAGAGGCGTCAGAAAGCCAGCAGAGGCCCAGCAGAGGCGTCAGAAAGCCAGCAGAGGGCCCAGCAGAGGCGTCAGAAAGCCAGCAGAGGCCCAGCAGAGGCGTCAGAGGCCCAGCAGAGGCGTCAGAAAGCCAGCAGCAGAGGCCCAGCAGAGGCGTCAGAAAGCCAGCAGAGGCCCAGCAGAGGCGTCAGAGAGCCAGCAGAGGGCCCAGCAGAGGCGTCAGAAAAGCCAGCAGAGGCCCAGCAGAGGCGTCAGAGGCCCAGCAGAGGCCCAGCAGAGGCAGAGGCCCAGCAGAGGCGTCAGAAAGCCAGCAGAGGCCCCAGCAGAGGCGTCAGAAAGCCAGCAGAGGCCCAGCAGAGGCGTCAGAGGCCCAGCAGAGGCGTCAGAAAGCAGCAGAGGCCCAGCAGAGGCGTCAGAAAGCCAGCAGAGGCCCAGCAGAGGCGTCAGAAAGCCAGCAGAGGCCCAGCAGAGGCGTCAGAAAGCCAGCAGAGGCCCAGCAGAGGCGTCAGAGAGCCACAGAGGCCAGAGGCGCCACAGAGGCCCAGCAGAGGCGTCAGAAAGCCAAGCAGAGGCCCGAAGCAGAGGCGTCAGAAAGAGGCCCAGCAGAGAGGCGTCAGAAAGCCAGCAGGGGCCCAGCAGAGGCGTACAAGCAGAGGCCCAGCAGAGGCGTCAGAAGCAGAGGCCAGCAGAGGCCAGAGGCAACAGAGGCGTCAGAAAGCCAGCAGAGGCCCAGCAGAGGCGTCAGAAAGCCAGCAGAGGCCCAGCAGAGGCGTCAGAAAGAGCAGCAGAGGCCCAGCAGAGGCGTCAGAGAGCCAGCAGAGGCCTCAAAGCAGAGGCGTCAGAAAGCCAGCAGAGGCCTAGCAGAGGCGTCAGAAAAGGCACAGAGAGGCCCAGCAGAGGCGTCAGAAAGCCAGCGGAGGCCCAGCAGAGGCGTCAGAAAGCAGCAGAGAGGCCCAGCAGAGGCGTCAGAAAGCGCAGCAGAGGCCCAGACAGAGGCGTCAGAAAGCCAGCAGAGGCCCAGCAGAGGCGTCAGAAAGCAGAGGCGTCAGAGAGAGGCAGAGGCCCAGCAGAGGCGTCAGAAAGCCAGCAGAGGCCCAGCAGAGGCGTCAGAAAGCCAGCAGAGGCCCAGCAGAGGCGTCAGAAAGCCAGCAGAGGCCCAGCAGAGGCGTCAGAAAGCCAGCAGAGGCCCAGCAGAGGCGTCAGAAAGCCAGCAGAGGCCCAGCAGAGGCGTCAGAAAGCCAGCAGAGGCCCAGCAGAGGCGTCAGAGAGCCAGAGGCCAGCAGAGGCAGAGGCGTCAGAAGAGGCCCAGCAGAGGCGTCAGAAAGGCCAGCAGAGGCCCAGCAGAGGCGTCAGAAAGCCAGCAGAGGCCCAGCAGAGGCGTCAGAAAGCCAGCAGAGGCCCAGCAGAGGCGTCAGAAAGCCAGCAGAGGCCCAGCAGAGGCGTCAGAAAGCCAGCAGAGGCCCAGCAGAGGCGTCAGAAAGCCAGCAGAGGCCCAGCAGAGGCGTCAGAAAGCCAGCAGAGGCCCAGCAGAGGCGTCAGAAAGCCAGAGGCCCAGCAGAGGCGTCAGAAAGCCAGCAGAGGCCCAGCAGAGGCGTCAGAAAGCCAGCAGAGGCCCAGCAGAGGCGTCAGAAAGCCAGCAGAGGCCCAGCAGAGGCGTCAGAGGGCCCAGCAGAGGCGTCAGAAAGCCAGCAGAGGCCCAGCAGAGGCGTCAGAAAGCCAGCAGAGGCCCAGCAGAGGCGTCAGAAAGCCAGCAGAGGCCCAGCAGAGGCGTCAGAGGCCAGCAGAGGCCCAGAGGCGTCAGAAAGCCAGCAGAGGCCCAGCAGAGGCGTCAGAAAGCCAGCAGAGGCCCAGCAGAGGCGTCAGAAAAGCCAGCAGAGGCCCAGCAGAGGCGTCAGAAAGCCAGCAGAGGCCCAGCAGAGGCGTCAGAAAGCCAGCAGAGGCCCAGCAGAGGCGTCAGAAAAGCCAGCAGAGGCCCAGCAGAGGCGTCAGAAAGCCAGCAGAGGCCCAGCAGAGGCGTCAGAAAGCCAGCAGAGGCCCAGCAGAGGCGTCAGAAAGCCAGCAGAGGCCCAGCAGAGGCGTCAGAGGCCCAGCAGAGGCGTCAGAAAGCCAGCAGAGGCCCAGCAGAGGCGTCAGAAAGCCAGCAGAGGCCCAGCAGAGGCGTCAGAAAGCCAGCAGAGGCCCAGCAGCAGAGGCGTCAGAAAGCCAGCAGAGGCCCAGCAGAGGCGTCAGAAAGCCAGCAGAGGCCCAGCAGAGGCGTCAGAAAGCCAGCAGAGGCCCAGCAGAGGCGTCAGAAAGCCAGCAGAGGCCCAGCAGAGGCGTCAGAAAGCCAGAGGCCTAGCAGAGGCGTCAGAAAGGCAGCAGAGGCCCAGCAGAGGCGTCAGAAAGCCAGCAGAGGCCTAGCAGAGGCGTCAGAAAGCCAGCAGAGGCCCAGCAGAGGCGTCAGAAAGCCAGCAGAGGCCCAGCAGAGGCGTCAGCAGAGGCCCAGCAGAGGCGTCAGAAAGCCAGCAGAGGCCCAGCAGAGGCGTCAGAGAGCCAGCAGAGGCGTCAGAAGAGCCAGCAGAGGCCCAGCAGAGGCGTCAGAAAGCCAGCAGAGGCCCAGCAGAGGCGTCAGAAAGCCAGCAGAGGCCCAGCAGAGGCGTCAGAAAGCCAGCAGAGGCCCAGCAGAGGCGTCAGAGGCCCAGCAGAGGCCCAGCAGAGGCGTCAGCAGAGGCCCAGCAGAGGCGTCAGAAAGCCAGCAGAGGCCCAGCAGAGGCGTCAGAAAGCCAGCAGAGGCCCAGCAGAGGCGTCAGAAAGCCAGCAGAGGCCCAGCAGAGGCGTCAGAAAGCCAGCAGAGGCCCAGCAGAGGCGTCAGAAGAGCAGAGGCCCAGCAGAGGCGTCAGAAAGCCAGCAGAGGCCCAGCAGAGGCGTCAGAAAGCCAGCAGAGGCCCAGCAGAGGCGTCAGAAAGCCAGCAGAGGCCCAGCAGAGGCGTCAGAAAGCCAGCAGAGGCCCAGCAGAGGCGTCAGAAAGCCAGCAGAGGCCCAGCAGAGGCGTCAGAAAGGCCAGCAGAGGCCCAGCAGAGGCGTCAGAAAGGCAGCAGAGGCCAGAGCAGAGGCAGAGGCCAGAGAGGCAGCAGAGGCCCAGCAGAGGCGTCAGAAAGGCAGCAGAGGCCCAGCAGAGGCGTCAGAAAGCCAGCAGAGGCCCAGCAGAGGCGTCAGAAAGCCAGCAGAGGCCCAGCAGAGGCGTCAGAAAGCCAGCAGGCCCAGCAGAGGCGTCAGAAAGCCAGCAGAGGCCCAGCAGAGGCGTCAGAGCAGCAGAGGCCAGCAGAGGCGTCAGAGGCCCAGCAGAGGCGTCAGAAAGCCAGCAGAGGCCCAGCAGAGGCGTCAGAAAGCCAGCAGCAGAGGCCCAGCAGAGGCGTCAGAAAGCCAGCAGAGGCCCAGCAGAGGCGTCAGAGAGCCAGCAGAGGCCCAGCAGAGGGCGTCAGAAAGCCAGCAGAGGCCCAGCAGAGGCGTCAGAAAGCCAGCAGAGGCCCAGCAGAGGCGTCAGAAAGCCAGCAGAGGCCCAGCAGAGGCGTCAGAAAGCCAGCAGAGGCCCAGCAGAGGCGTCAGAAAGCAGCAGAGGCCCAGCAGAGGCGTCAGAAAGCCAGCAGAGGCCCAGCAGAGGCGTCAGAAAGCCAGCAGAGGCCCAGCAGAGGCGTCAGAGAGCCAGCAGAGGCCCAGCAGAGGCGTCAGAGAGCCAGCAGAGGCCCAGCAGAGGCGTCAGAAAGCCAGCAGAGGCCCAGCAGAGGCGTCAGAAAGCCAGCAGAGGCCCAGCAGAGGCGTCAGAGGCAGAGGCCAGCAGAGGCGTCAGAAGAGGCAGCAGAGGCCCAGCAGAGGCGTCAGAAAGCCAGCAGAGGCCCAGCAGAGGCGTCAGAAAGCCAGCAGAGGGCCAGCAGAGGCGAGAGGCCCAGCAGAGGCGTCAGAAAGCCAGCAGAGGCCCAGCAGAGGCGTCAGAAAGCCAGCAGAGGCCTAGCAGAGGCGTCAGAAAGCCAGCAGAGGCCCAGCAGAGGCGTCAGAAGCCAGCAGAGGCCCAGCAGAGGCGTCAGAAAGCCAGCAGAGGCCCAGCAGAGGCGTCAGAAAGCCAGCAGAGGCCCAGCAGAGGCGTCAGAAAGCCAGCAGAGGCCCAGCAGAGGCGTCAGAAAGCCAGCAGAGGCCCAGCAGAGGCGTCAGAAAGCCAGCAGAGGCCCAGCAGAGGCGTCAGAAAGCCAGCAGAGGCCCAGCAGAGGCGTCAGAAAGCCAGCAGAGGCCCAGCAGAGGCGTCAGAAAGCCAGCAGAGGCCCAGCAGAGGCGTCAGAAAGCCAGCAGAGGCCCAGCAGAGGCGTCAGAAAGCCAGCAGAGGCCCAGCAGAGGCGTCAGAAGAGCCAGCAGAGGCCCAGCAGAGGCGTCAGAAAGCCAGCAGAGGCCCAGCAGAGGCGTCAGAGGCCAGCAGAGGCGCCAGAAAGCCCAGCAGAGGCGTCAGAAAGCAGGAGGCCCAGCAGAGGCGTCAGAAAGCCAGCAGAGGCCCAGCAGAGGCGTCAGAGAGCCAGCAGAGGCGTCAGAAGAGGCAGCAGAGGCCCAGCAGAGGCGTCAGAAAGCCAGCAGAGGCCCAGCAGAGGCGTCAGAAAGCCAGCAGAGGCCCAGCAGAGGCGTCAGAAAGGCCAGCAGAGGCCCAGCAGAGGCGTCAGAAAGCCAGCAGAGGCCCAGCAGAGGCGTCAGAAAGCCAGCAGAGGCCCAGCAGAGGCGTCAGAAAGCCAGCAGAGGCCCAGCAGAGGCGTCAGAAAGCCAGCAGAGGCCCAGCAGAGGCGTCAGAAAGCCAGCAGAGGCCTAGCAGAGGCGTCAGAAAGCCAGCAGAGGCCCAGCAGAGGCGTCAGAAAGCCAGCAGAGGCCCAGCAGAGAGGCGTCAGAAAGCCAGCAGAGGCCCAGCAGAGGCGTCAGAAAGCCAGCAGAGGCCCAGCAGAGGCGTCAGAGAGCCAGCAGAGGCCCAGCAGAGGCGTCAGAGAGGCCCAGCAGAGGCGTCAGAAAGCCAGAGGCCCAGCAGAGGCGTCAGAAAGCCAGCAGAGGCCCAGCAGAGGCGTCAGAAAGCCAGCAGAGGCCCAGCAGAGGCGTCAGAGAGCCCAGCAGAGGCGTCAGAGAGCCAGCAGAGGCCCAGCAGAGGCGTCAGAAAGCCAGCAGAGGCCCAGCAGAGGCGTCAGAAAGCCAGCAGAGGCCCAGCAGAGGCGTCAGAAAGCCAGCAGAGGCCCAGCAGAGGCGTCAGAAAGCCAGCAGAGGCCCAGCAGAGGCGTCAGAAGCCAGAGAGAGGCCAGCAGAGGCCCAGCAGAGGCGTCAGAAAGCCAGCAGAGGCCCAGCAGAGGCGTCAGAAAGCCAGCAGAGGCCCAGCAGAGGCGTCAGAAAGCCAGCAGAGGCCCAGCAGAGGCGTCAGAAAGCCAGCAGAGGCCTAGCAGAGGCGTCAGAAAGCCAGCAGAGGCGTCAGAAAGCCAGCAGAGGCCCAGCAGAGGCGTCAGAAAGCCAGCAGAGGCCCAGCAGAGGCGTCAGAAAGCCAGCAGAGGCCCAGCAGAGGCGTCAGAAAGCCAGCAGAGGCCTAGCAGAGGCGTCAGAGCAGAGGCCCAGCAGAGGCGTCAGAAAGCCAGCAGAGGCCCAGCAGAGGCGTCAGAAAGAGGCCCAGCAGAGGCGTCAGAAAGCCAGCAGAGGCCCAGCAGAGGCGTCAGAAAGCCAGCAGAGGCCTAGCAGAGGCGTCAGAGAGCCAGCAGAGGCCCAGCAGAGGCGTCAGAAAGCCAGCAGAGGCCCAGCAGAGGCGTCAGAAAGCCAGCAGAGGCCCAGCAGAGGCGTCAGAAAGCCAGCAGAGGCCCAGCAGAGGCGTCAGAAAGCCAGCAGAGGCCCAGCAGAGGCGTCAGAAAGCCAGCAGAGGCCTAGCAGAGGCGTCAGAAAGCCAGCAGAGGCCCAGCAGAGGCGTCAGAAAGCCAGCAGAGGCCCAGCAGAGGCGTCAGAAAGCCAGCAGAGGCCCAGCAGAGGCGTCAGAGAGCCAGCAGAGGCGTCAGAAAGCCAGCAGAGGCCCAGCAGAGGCGTCAGAAAGCCAGCAGAGGCCCAGCAGAGGCGTCAGAAAGCCAGCAGAGGCCCAGCAGAGGCGTCAGAGCCAGCAGAGGCCCAGCAGAGGCGTCAGAAAGCCAGCAGAGGCCCAGCAGAGGCGTCAGAAAGCCAGCAGAGGCCCAGCAGAGGCGTCAGAAAGCCAGCAGAGGCCCAGCAGAGGCGTCAGAAAGCCAGCAGAGGCCCAGCAGAGGCGTCAGAGAGCCAGCAGAGGCCCAGCAGAGGCGTCAGAAAGCCAGCAGAGGCCCAGCAGAGGCGTCAGAAAGCCAGCAGAGGCCTAGCAGAGGCGTCAGAGGCCAGCAGAGGCCCAGCAGAGGCGTCAGAAAGCCAGCAGAGGCCCAGCAGAGGCGTCAGAAAGCCAGCAGAGGCCCAGCAGAGGCGTCAGAAAGCCAGCAGAGGCCTAGCAGAGGCGTCAGAAAGACAGCAGAGGCCCAGCAGAGGCGCCAGCAGGCAGAGGGCGTCAGAAAGCCAGCAGAGGCCTAGCAGAGGCGTCAGAAAGCCAGCAGAGGCCTAGCAGAGGCGTCAGAAAGCCAGCAGAGGCCTAGCAGAGGCGTCAGACAGCCCGCAGGGGCCTAGCAGAGGCGTCAGAAAGCCAGCAGAGGCCTAGCAGAGGCGTCAGAAAGCCAGCAGAGGCCTAGAAGAGGCGTCAGAAAGGCAGCAGAGGCCTAGCAGAGGCGTCAGAAAGCCAGCAGAGGCCTAGCAGAGGCGTCAGAAAGCCAGCAGAGGCCTAGAAGAGGCGTCAGAAAGGCAGCAGAGGCGTCAGAAAGCCAGCAGAGGCCTAGCAGAGGCGTCAGAAAGCCAGCAGAGACGTCAGAAAGCCAGCAGAGGCCTAGCAGAGACGTCAGAAAGCCAGCAGAGGCCTAGCAGAGGCGTCAGAAAGCCAGCAGAGGCCTAGCAGAGGCGTCAGAAAGCCAGCAGAGGCGTCAGAAAGCCAGCAGAGGCCCAGCAGAGGCGTCAGAAAGCCAGCAGAGGCCCAGCAGAGGCGTCAGAGCCAGCAGAGGCCCAGCAGAGGCGTCAGAAAGCCAGCAGAGGCCCAGCAGAGGCGTCAGAAAGCCAGCAGAGGCCTAGCAGAGGCGTCAGAAAGCCAGCAGAGGCCTAGCAGAGGCGTCAGAAAGCCAGCAGAGGCCTAGCAGAGGCGTCAGAAAGCCAGCAGAGGCCTAGCAGAGGCGTCAGAAAGCCAGCAGAGGCCTAGCAGAGGCGTCAGAAAGCCAGCAGAGGCCTAGCAGAGGCGTCAGAAAGCCAGCAGAGGCCTAGCAGAGGCGTCAGAGGCCTAGCAGAGGCGTCAGAAAGCCAGCAATGGCCTGGCAGAGGCGTCAGAAAGCCAGCAGAGGCCTAGCAGAAGCGTCAGAGGCCTAGCAGAGGCGTCAGAAAGTCAGCGGAGGACTAGCAGAGGCGTCAGAAAGCAGAGCACAGAGGGCGTCAGAAAGCCAGCAGAGGCCTGGCAGAGGCGTCAGAAAGCCAGAGAGCCAGCAGAGGCGTCAGAAAACCAGCAGAGGCCAGACAGAGGCGTCAGAAAGCCAGCAGAGGCCCAACTTTTTTTATTATTTCATTTTTGGCGTTTCTAGTCGTCCTAGACGATTGTAGACCTTATTTTGGAATCACCACATTAGAGCATTAATCTTGATTTTCTCTGTGAAACCTCAACCGGTTTTTAATTGGAATACCATTTACATTGACTCTACTTCAAAATAATTATGATTTGGACAATTTATAATTTTTTTTCAACTTTTTTTTTTATTTTTTCATTTTTTTCAATTTTTATTTTTAATTTTTTCAAAAACCCATTTTAAATTGAAATACCATTTATATTGACTCGACTTCAAAATAATTATGATTTCGACAATTTAAATTTTTTTTCACTTTTTTTTTTTTTTTCATTTTTAGGCGTTTCTAGGCGTCCTAGACAATTTTGGACCTTAATTTGGAATCACCATGTTTAGAGCATTAATCTTGATTTCAACAATTTAAAATTTTTTTCAACTTTTTTTATTATTTCATTTTTAGGCGTTTCTAGTCGTCCTAGACGATTTTAGACCTTATTTTGGAATCACCACATTTAGAGCATTAATCTTGATTTTCTCTGTGAAAACTCAACCGGTTTTTAATTGGAATACCATATATATTGACTTTACTTCAAAATAATTATGATTTCGACAATTTAAAATTTTATTTTGTCATTTTTAGGCGTTTCTAGACGTCCCAGACGATTTTAGACCTTATTTTGGAATCACCACATTAAGAGCATTAATCTTGATTATCTCTGTGAAAACTCAACCGGTTTTTAATTGGATACCATTTATATTGACTTTACTTCAAAATAATTATGATTTCGACAATTTAAAATTTTTTTTCTACTTTTTTTATTTTGTCATTTTTAGGCGTTTCTAGTCGTCCTAGACGATTTTAGACCTTATTTTGGAATCACCACATTTAGAGCATTAATCTTGATTTCGACAATTTATAATTTTTTTTCAACTTTTTTTTATTTTTTTCATTTTTTAGGCGTTTCTAGTCGTCCTAGACGATTTTAGACCTTATTTTGGAATCACCACATTAAGAGCATTAGTCTTGATTTTCTCTGTGAAAATTCAACCGGTTTTTAATTGGAATACCATTTATATTGACTTTACTTCAAAATAATTATGGTTTCGACAATTTAAAATTTTTTTTTAACTTATTTTATTTTTTCATTTTTAGGCGTTTCTAGTCGTCCTAGACGATTTTAGACCTTATTTTGGAATCACCACATTTAGAGCATTAATCTTGATTTTCTCTGTGAAAACTTAACCGGTTTTTAATTGGAATACCATTTATATTGACTCTACTTCAAAATAATTATGATTTGGACAATTTATAATTTTTTTCAACTTTTTTATATTTTTTCAATTTTAGGCGTTTCTAGTCATCCTAGACGATTTAAGACCTTATTTTGGAATCACCACATTTAGAGCATTAATCTTGATTTCGACAATTTAAAATTTTTTTTCAACTTTTTTTTATTATTTCATTTTTAGGCGTTTCTAGTCGTCCTAGACGATTGTAGACCTTATTTTGGAATCACCACATTTAGAGCATTAATCTTGATTTTCTCTGTGAAACCTCAACCGGTTTTTAATTGGAATACCATTTACATTGACTCTACTTCAAAATAATTATGATTTGGACAATTTATAATTTTTTTTCAACTTTTTTTATTTTTTCATTTTTAGGCGTTTCTAGTCGTCCTAGACGATTTTAGACCTTATTTTGGAATCACCACATTTAGAGCATTAATCTTGATTTTCTCTGTGAAAACTCAACCATTTTAAATTGAAATACCATTTATATTGACTCGACTTCAAAATAATTATGATTTCGACAATTTAAAATTTTTTTCACTTTTTTTTTTTTTTTCATTTTTAGGCGTTTCTAGGCGTCCTAGACAATTTTGGACCTTAATTTGGAATCACCATGTTTAGAGCATTAATCTTGATTTCGACAATTTACAATTTTTTTTCAACTTTTTTTATTATTTCATTTTTAGGCGTTTCTAGTCGTCCTAGACGATTTTAGACCTTATTTTGGAATCACCACATTTAGAGCATTAATCTTGATTTTCTCTGTGAAAACTCAACCGGTTTTTAATTGGAATACCATATATATTGACTTTACTTCAAAATAATTATGATTTCGACAATTTAAAATTTTATTTTGTCATTTTTAGGCGTTTCTAGACGTCCCAGACGATTTTAGACCTTATTTTGGAATCACCACATTTAGAGCATTAATATTGATTTTCTCTGTGAAAACTCAACCATTTTTAATTGAAATACCATTCATATTGACTCTACTTCAAAATAATTATGATTTCGACAATTTAAAATTTTTTTTCAACTTTTTTTTATTTTTTTCATTTTTAGGCGTTTCTAGTCGTCCTAGACGATTTAAGACCTTATTTTGGAATCACCACATTAAGAGCATTAATCTTGATTATCTCTGTGAAAACTCAACCAGTTTTTAATTGAAATACCATTTATATTGACTCTACTTCAAAATAATTATGATTTCGACAATTTAAAATTTTTTTCTACTTTTTTTATTTTGTCATTTTTAGGCGTTTCTAGTCGTCCTAGACGATTTTAGACCTTATTTTGGAATCACCACATTTAGAGCATTAATCTTGATTTCGACAATTTATAATTTTTTTTCAACTTTTTTTATTTTTTTTCATTTTTAGGCGTTTCTAGTCGTCCTAGACGATTTTAGACCTTATTTTGGAATCACCACATTAAGAGCATTAGTCTTGATTTTCTCTGTGAAAACTCAACCGGTTTTTAATTGGAATACCATTTATATTGACTTTACTTCAAAATAATTATGGTTTCGACAATTTAAAATTTTTTTTCTACTTTATTTATTTTTTTTCATTTTTAGGCATTTCTAGTCGTCCTAGACGATTTTAGACATTATTTTGGAATCACCACATTTAGAGCATTCATCTTGATTTTCTCTGTAAAAACTCAACCATTTTTAATTGAAAAACCATTTATATTGACTCTACTTCAAAATAATTATAATTTCGACAATTTAAAATTTTGTTTTGTCATTTTTAGGCGTTTCTAGTCGTCCTAGACGATTTTAGACCTTATTTTGGAATCACCACATTAAGAGCATTAATCTTGATTATCTCTGTGAAAACTCAACCGGTTTTTAATTGGAATACCATTTATATTGACTTTACTTCAAAATAATTATGATTTCGACAATTTAAAATTTTTTTTCTACTTTTTTTATTTTGTCATTTTTAGGCGTTTCAAGGCGTCCTAGACGATTTTGGACCTTATTTTGGAATCACCACATTTAGAGCATTAATCTTGATTTTCTCTGTGAAAACTCAACCGGTTTTTAATTGGAATACCATTTATATTGACTCTACTTCAAAATAATTATGATTTGGACAATTTATAATTTTTTTCAACTTTTTTATTTTTTTCATTTTTAGGCGTTTCTAGTCGTCCTAGACGATTTTAAACCTTATTTTGGAATCACCACATTTAGAGCATTAATCTTGATTTCGACAATTTAAAATTTTTTTTCAACTTTTTTTATTTATTCATTTTTAGGCGTTTCTAGTCGTCCTAGACGATTTTAGACCTTATTTTGGAATCACCACATTTAGAGCATTAATCTTGATTTTCTCTGTGAAAACTCAACCGGTTTTTAATTGGAATACCATTTATATTGACTCTACTTCAAAATAATTATGATTTGGACAATTTAAAATTTTTTTTCTACTTTTTTTATTTTGTCATTTTTAGGCGTTTCTAGTCGTCCTAGACGATTTTAGACCTTATTTTGGAATCACCACATTTAGAGCATTAATCTTGATTTCGACAATTTAAAATTTTTTTTCAACTTTTTTTTATTTATTCATTTTTAGGCGTTTCTAGTCGTCCTAGACGATTTTAGACCTTATTTTGGAATCACCACATTTAGAGCATTAATCTTGATTTTCTCTGTGAAAACTCAACCGGTTTTTAATTGGAATACCATTTATATTGACTCTATTTCAAAATAATTATGATTTCGACAATTTATAATTTTTTTTCAACCTTTTTTTTTTTTTTCATTTTTAGGCGTTTCTAGTCGTCCTAGACGATTTTAGACCTTATTTTGGAATCACCACATTAAGAGCATTAATCTTGATTATCTCTGTGAAAACTCAACCGGTTTTTAATTGGAATACCATTTATATTGACTTTACCTCAAAATAATTATGATTTCGACAATTTAAAATTTTTTTTCTACTTATTTTATTTTGTCATTTTTAGGCGTTTCTAGTCGTCCTAGACGATTTTAGACCTTATTTTGGAATCTCCACATTAAGAGCATTAATCTTGATTTTCTCTATGAAAACTCAACCATTTTTATTTGAAATACCATTTATATTGACTCTACTTCAAAATAATTATGATTTCGACAATTTAAAATTTTTTTCACCTTTTTTTTTGTTTTTTCATTTTCATTTTTAGGCGTTTCTAGTAGTCCTAGACGATTTTAGACCTTATTTTGGAATCACCACATTTAGAGCATTAATCTTAATTTTCTCTGTGAAAACTCAACCGATTTTTAATTGGAATACCATTTATATTGACTCTACTTCAAAATAATTATGATTTGGACAATTTATAATTTTTTTTCAACTTTTTTATTTTTTCATTTTTAGGCGTTTCTAGTCGTCCTAGACGATTTTAAACCTTATTTTGGAATCACCACATTAAGAGCATTAGTCTTGATTTTTTCTGTGAAAACTCAACCGGTTTTTAATTGGAATACCATTTATATTGACTCTACTTCAAAATAATTATGATTTCGACAATTTAAAATTTTTTTCAACTTTTTTTATTTTTTCATTTTTAGGCGTTTCTAGGCGTCCTAGACGATTTTGGACCTTATTTTGGAATCACCACATTTAGAGCTTTAATCTTGATTTTCTTTGTAAAAACTCAACCGGTTTTTAATTGGAATACCATTTATATTGACTCTACTTCAAAATAATTATGATTTCGACAATTTAAAATTTTTTTTCTACTTTTTTTTATTTTGTCATTTTTAGGCGTTTCTAGTCGTCCTAGACGATTTTAGACCTTATTTTGGAATCACCACATTTAGAGCATTAATCTTGATTTTGGACAATTTATAATTTTTTTTCAACTTTTTTTATTTTTTTACATTTTTAGGCGTTTCTAGTCGTCCTAGACGATTTTAGACCTTATTTTGGAATCACCACATTAAGAGCATTAATCTTGATTTTCTCTGTGAAAACTCAACCGGTTTTTAATTGGAATACCATTTATATAGACTCTACTTCAAAATAATTATGATTTCGACAATTTTTAATTTTTTTTAACTTTTTTTTATACCCTTGCAGAGGGTATATTGTTTTTGTCACGAAGTTTGTAACGCATTGAAGGAGGCTTTTCCGACCATATAAAGTATATATATTCTTGATCAGCATCAACAGCCGAGTCGATATAGCCATGTCCGTCTGTCCGTCTGTCCGTCTGTTTCTATGCGAACTAGTCTCTCAGTTTTAAAGCTATCTTAATGAAACTTGGTACAGATGTGTATTCTCTCTGCACGCAGATCATTTGTAAAAATCGGACAGATCGGACTACTATATCATATAGCTCCCATAGGAACAATCGGTCGAAGTGCATGAAATGAAATGAAATGTATGAACATTTTCGGTGTCTATTGACCGATTTCAACCAAATTCACGCTATATGCATTTATAATCGTTCTTCGACTGTTGATCAAATTTCATCCAAATCGGACCACTATATCATATAGCTCCCATAGGAACAATCGGTTGAAAATGCTTAGTATGAACATTTTCGGTGTCTATTGACCGATTTCAACGAAATTCACGCAGAATGTATTTCTCATTGTCCCCCATCTGTTGATCAAATTTCATCCAAATCGGACCACTATATCATATAGCTTCCATAGGAACAATCGGTTGAAAATGCTTAGTATGAACATTTTCGGTGCCTATTGACCGATTTCAACGAAATTCACACAGAATGTATTTCTCATTGTCCCCCATCTGTTAACCAAATTTCATCCAAATCGGACTACTATATCATATAGCTTCCATAGGAACAATCGGTTGAAAAAGCTTAGTATGAACATTTTCGGTGTCTATTGACCGATTTCAACGAAATTCACACAGAATGTATTTCTCATTGTCCCCCATCTGTTGACCAAATTTCATCCAAATCGGACCACTATATCATATAGCTTCCATAGGAACAATCGGTTGAAAATGCTTAGTATGAACATTTTCGGTGTCTATTGACCGATTTCAACGAAATTCACACAGAATGTATTTCTCATTGTCCCCCATCTGTTGACCAAATTTCATCCAAATCGGACCACTATATCATATAGCTTCCATAGGAACAATCGGTTCAAATGGTTAGTATGAACATTTTCGGTGTCTGTTGACCGATTTCAACGAAATTCATGCAGAATGTATTTCTCATTGTCCCCCCATCTGTTGACCAAATTTCAAATCGGACTAATATATCATATAACTAGCATAGAAATAATTGGTTAAAAAAATCAAATTAATGCAATATTCATGACTGCAAGGGTATTTAATCTTCGGCGAGCCGAAGATAACCGTTTTTTCTTGTTATTTTTTCATTTTTAGGCGTTTCTTAATTTTAGATTAATCTTGATTATCTCTGTGAAAACTCAACCGGTTTTTAATTGGAATACCATTTATATTGACTTTACTTCAAAATAATTATGATTTCTACAATTTAAAATTTTTTTTCTACTTTTTTTATTTTGTCATTTTTAGGCGTTTCTAGTCGTCTAAGACGATTTTGGACCTTAATTTATAATCACCTTATTAAGAGCATTAATCTTTATTTTCTCTGTGAAAACTCAACCGGTTTTTAATTGGAATACCATTTATATTGACTCTACTTCAAAATAATTATGATTTCGACAATTTATAATTTTTTTTCAACTTTTTTTTATTTTTTCATTTTTAGGCGTTTCTTGGCGTCTTAGACGATTTTAGACCTTATTTTGAAATCACCACATTTAGAGCATTAATCTTGATTTCGACAATTTAAAATTTTTTTTCAACTTTTTTTATTTTTTTCATTTTTAGGCGTTTCTAGTCGTCCTAGACGATTTTAGACGTCTTTTTGGAATCACCACATTTAGAGCATTAATCTTGATTTTCTCTGTGAAAACTCAACTGGTTTTTAATTGAAATACCATTTATATTGACTCTACTTCATAATAATTATGATTTCGACAATTTTAAATTTTTTTTCAACTTTTAATTTTTTCATTTTTAGGCGTTTCTAGTCGTCCTAGACAATTTTAGACGTCATTTTGGAATCACCACATTTAGAGCATTAATCTTGATTTTCTCTGTGAAAACTCAACTGGTTTTTAATTGAAATACCATTTATATTGACTCTACTTCAAAATAATTATGATTTCGACAATTTTAAATTTTTTTTCAACTTTTAATTTTTTCATTTTTAGGCGTTTCTTGGCGTCTTAGACGATTTTAGACCTTATTTTGAAATCACCACATTTAGAGCATTAATCTTGATTTCGACAATTTAAAATTTTTTTTCAACTTTTTTTATTTTTTTCATTTTTAGGCGTTTCTAATCGTCCTAGACGATTTAAGACCTTATTTTGGAATCACCACATTTAGAGCATTAATCTTGATTTTCTCTGTGAAAACTCAACCGGTTTTTAATTGGAATACCATTTATATTGACTCTACTTCAAAATAATTATGATTTCGACAATTTAAAATTTTTTTCACCTATTTTTGTTTTTTATTTGTAGGCGTATCTAGTCGTCATAGACGATTTTGGACCTTATTTTGGAATCACCACATTTAGAGCATTAATCTTGATTTTCTCTGTGAAAACTCAACCGGTTTTTAATTGGAATACCATTTATATTGACTCTACTTCAAAATAATTATGATTTGGAAAATTTATAATTTTTTTTTTAACTTTTTTATTTTTTTAATTTTTAGGCGTTTCTAGTCGTTCTAGACGATTTAAGACATTATTTTGGAATCACCACATTTAGAGCATTAATCTTGATTTTCTCTGTGAAAACTCAACCGGTTTTTAATTGGAATACCATTTATATTGACTCTACTTCAAAATAATTATGATTTGGACAATTTATAATTTTTTTTCAACTTTTTTAATTTGTTAATTTTTAGGCGTTTCTAGGCGTCCTAGACGAATTTGTACCTTATTTTGGAATCACCATATTTAGAGCATTAATCTTGACTCTACTTCAAAATAATTATGAATTGGACAATTTAAAATTTTTTTCACCTCTTTTTTTATTTTTTCATTTTTAGGCGTTTCTAGTCGTCCTAGACGATTTTAGACATTATTTTGGAATCACCACATTTAGAGCATTAGTCTTGATTTTCTTTGTGAAAACTCAACCGGTTTTTAATTGGAATAATATTTATATTGTCTCTACTTCAAAATAATTATGATTTGGACAATTTATAATTTTTTTTAACTTTTTTTATTTTTTCATTTTTAGGCGTTTCTAGTCGTCCTAGACGATTTTAGACATTATTTTGGAATCACCACATTTAGAGCATTAGTCTTGATTTTCTCTGTGAAAACTCAACCGGTTTTAAATTGGAATAATATTTATATTGTCTCTACTTCAAAATAATTATGATTTGGACAATTTATAATTTTTTTTTCAACTTTTTTTTATTTGTTCATTTTTAGGCGTTTCTAGGCGTCCTAGACGATTTTGGACCTTATTTTGGAATCACCACATTTAGAGCATTAATCTTGATTTTCTCTGTGAAAACTCAACCGGGTTTTAATTGGAATACCATTTATATTGACTCTACTTCAAAATAATTATGATTTGGACAATTTATAATTTTTTTCAACTTTTTTTTTTATTTTTTCATTTTTAGGCGTTTCTAGTCGTCCTAGACGATTTTAGACCTTATTTTGGAATCACCACATTTAGAGCATTAATCTTGATTTTCTCTGTGAAAACTCAACCGGTTTTTAATTGGAATACCATTTATATTGACTCTACTTCAAAATAATTATGATTTGGACAATTTATAATTTTTTTTCAACTTTTTTTATTTTTGTCATTTTTAGGCGTTTCTAGTCGTCCTAGACGATTTTAGACCTTATTTTGGAATCACCACATTTAGAGCATTAATCTTGATTTCCTCTTGAAATACCATTTATATTGACTCTACTTCAAAATAATTATGATTTCGACAATTTAAAATTTTTTTCAACTTTTTTTATTTGTTCATTTTTAGGCGTTTCTAGGCGTCCTAGACGATTTTGGACCTTATTTTGGAATCACCACATTTAGAGCATTAATCTTGATTTTCTCTGTGAAAACTCAACCGGTTTTTAATTGGAATACCATTTATATTGACTCTACTTCAAAATAATTATGATTTGGACAATTTATAATTTTTTTTCAACTTTTTTTATTTTTTCATTTTTAGGCGTTTCTAGTCGTCCTAGACGATTTTAGACCTTATTTTGGAATCACCACATTTAGAGCATTAATCTTGATTTTCTCTGTGAAAACTCAACCGGTTTATAATTGGAATACCATTTATATTGACTCTACTTCAAAATAATTATGATTTGGACAATTTATAATTTTTTTGACTTTTTTTTTTATTTTTTCATTTTTAGGCGTTTCTAGTCGTCCTAGACGATTTTAGACCTTATTTTGGAATCACCACATTTAGAGCATTTGTCTTGATTTTCTCTGTGAAAACTCAACCGGTTTTTAATTGGAATACCATTTATATTGACTCTACTTCAAAATAATTATGATTTGGACAATTTATAATTTTTTTTCAACTTTTTTTATTTGTTCATTTTTAGGCGTTTCTAGGCGTCCTAGACGATTTTGGACCTTATTTTGGAATCACCACATTTAGAGCATTAATCTTGATTTTCTCTGTGAAAACTCAACCGGTTTTTAATTGGAATACCATTTATATTGACTCTACTTCAAAATAATTATGATTTGGACAATTTATAATTTTTTTTCAACTTTTTTTATTTTTTCATTTTTTAGGCGTTTCTAGTCGTCCTAGACGATTTTAGACCTTATTTTGGAATCACCACATTTAGAGCATTAATCTTGATTTTCTCTGTGAAAACTCAACCGGTTTTTAATTGGAATACCATTTATATTGACTCTACTTCAAAATAATTATGATTTGGACAATTTATAATTTTTTTCAACTTTTTTTTATTTTGTCATTTTTAGGCGTTTCTAGTCGTCCTAGACGATTTTAGACCTTATTTTGGAATCACCACATTTAGAGCATTAATCTTGATTTCCTCTGTGAAATACCATTTATATTGACTCTACTTCAAAATAATTATGATTTCGACAATTTAAAATTTTTTTCAACTTTTTTTATTTGTTCATTTTTAGGCGTTTCTAGGCGTCCTAGACGATTTTGGACCTTATTTTGGAATCACCACATTTAGAGCATTAATCTTGATTTTCTCTGTGAAAACTCAACCGGTTTTTAATTGGAATACCATTTATATTGACTCTACTTCAAAATAATTATGATTTGGACAATTTATAATTTTTTTTTCAACTTTTTTTATTTTTTCATTTTTAGGGCGTTTCTAGTCGTCCTAGACGATTTTAGACCTTATTTTGGAATCACCACATTTAGAGCATTAATCTTGATTTTCTCTGTGAAAACTCAACCGGTTTTTAATTGAAATACCATTTATATTGACTCTACTTCAAAATAATTATGATTTGGACAATTTATAATTTTTTTTCAACTTTTTTTTTTTTTTTCATTTTTAGGCGTTTCTAGTCGTCCTAGACGATTTTAGACCTTATTTTGGAATCACCACATTTAGAGCATTAATCTTGATTTTCTCTGTGAAAACTCAACCGGTTTTTAATTGGAATACCATTTATATTGACTCTACTTCAAAATAATTATGATTTGGACAATTTATAATTTTTTTTCAACTTTTTTTATTTTGTCATTTTTAGGCGTTTCTAGTCGTCCTAGACGATTTTAGACCTTATTTTGGAATCACCACATTTAGAGCATTAATCTTGATTTCCTCTTGAAATACCATTTATATTGACTCTACTTCAAAATAATTATGATTTCGACAATTTAAAATTTTTTTCAACTTTTTTTATTTGTTCATTTTTAGGCGTTTCTAGGCGTCCTAGACGATTTTGGACCTTATTTTGGAATCACCACATTTAGAGCATTAATCTTGATTTTCTCTGTGAAAACTCAACCGGTTTTTAATTGGAATACCATTTATATTGACTCTACTTCAAAATAATTATGATTTGGACAATTTATAATTTTTTTTCAACTTTTTTTATTTTTTCATTTTTAGGCGTTTCTAGTCGTCCTAGACGATTTTAGACCTTATTTTGGAATCACCACATTTAGAGCATTAATCTTGATTTTCTCTGTGCAAACTCAACTGGTTTATAATTGGAATACCATTTATATTGACTCTACTTCAAAATAATTATGATTTGGACAATTTATAATTTTTTTTGACTTTTTTTATTTTTTCATTTTTAGGCGTTTCTAGTCGTCCTAGACGATTTTAGACATTATTTTGGAATCACCACATTTAGAGCATTTGTCTTGATTTTCTCTGTGAAAACTCAACCGGTTTTAAATTGGAATAATATTTATATTGTCTCTACTTCAAAATAATTATGATTTGGACAATTTATAATTTTTTTTCAACTTTTTTTATTTGTTCATTTTTAGGCGTTTCTAGGCGTCCTAGACGATTTTGGACCTTATTTTGGAATCACCACATTTAGAGCATTAATCTTGATTTTCTCTGTGAAAACTCAACCGGTTTTTAATTGGAATACCATTTATATTGACTCTACTTCAAAATAATTATGATTTGGACAATTTATAATTTTTTTTCAACTTTTTTTATTTTTTCATTTTTAGGCGTTTCTAGTCGTCCTAGACGATTTTAGACCTTATTTTGGAATCACCACATTTAGAGCATTAATCTTGATTTTCTCTGTGAAAACTCAACCGGTTTTTAATTGGAATACCATTTATATTGACTCTACTTCAAAATAATTATGATTTGGACAATTTATAATTTTTTTTCAACTTTTTTTTATTTTGTCATTTTTAGGCGTTTCTAGTCGTCCTAGACGATTTTAGACCTTATTTTGGAATCACCACATTTAGAGCATTAATCTTGATTTCCTCTTGAAATACCATTTATATTGACTCTACTTCAAAATAATTATGATTTCGACAATTTAAAATTTTTTTCAACTTTTTTTTATTTGTTCATTTTTAGGCGTTTCTAGGCGTCCTAGACGATTTTGGACCTTATTTTGGAATCACCACATTTAGAGCATTAATCTTGATTTTCTCTGTGAAAACTCAACCGGTTTTTAATTGGAATACCATTTATATTGACTCTACTTCAAAATAATTATGATTTGGACAATTTATAATTTTTTTTTCAACTTTTTTTATTTTTTCATTTTTAGGCGTTTCTAGTCGTCCTAGACGATTTTAGACCTTATTTTGGAATCACCACATTTAGAGCATTAATCTTGATTTTCTCTGTGAAAACTCAACCGGTTTTTAATTGAAATACCATTTATATTGACTCTACTTCAAAATAATTATGATTTGGACAATTTATAATTTTTTTTCAATTTTTTTTATTTTTTCATTTTTTGGCGTTTCTAGTAGTCCTAGACGATTTTAGACCTTATTTTGGAATCACCACATTAAGAGCATTAATCTTGATTATCTCTGTGAAAACTCAACCGGTTTTTAATTGGAATACCATTTATATTGACTTTACTTCAAAATAATTATGATTTCGACAATTTAAAATTTTTTTCTACTTTTTTTATTTTTTTCATTTTTAGGCGTTTCTAGTCGTCCTAGACGATTTTGGACATTAATTTATAATCACCTTATTTAGAGCATTAATCTTGATTTTCTCTGTGAAAACTCAACCGGTTTTTAATTGAAATACCATTTATATTGACTCTACTTCAAAATAATTATGATTTGGACAATTAAAAATTTTTTTTCAACTTTTTTTATTTTTTCATTTTTAGGCGTTTCTAGTCGTCCTAGACGATTTTGGACCTTATTTTGGAATCACCACATTAAGAGCATTAATCTTGATTTTCTCTGTGAAAACTCAACCATTTTTAATTGAAATACCATTTATATTGACTCTACTTCAAAATAATTATGATTTCGACAATTTAAAATTTTTTTTCACCTTTTTTTTTTTTTTCATTTTTAGGCGTTTCTAGGCGTCCTAGACGATTTTGGACCTTAATTTGGAATCACCATATTTAGAGCATTAATCTTGATTTTCTCTGTGAAAACTCAACCGGTTTTTAATTGGAATACCATTTATATTGACTCTACTTCAAAATAATTATGATTTGGAAAATTTATAATTTTTTTTTAACTTTTTTTATTTTTTCATTTTTAGGCGTTTTTAGTCGTCCTAGACGATTTTAGACCTTATTTTGGAATCACCACATTAAGAGCATTAATCTTGATTTTCTCTGTGAAAACTCAACCGGTTTTTAATTGGAATACCATTTATATTGACTCTACTTCAAAATAATTATGATTTGGACAATTTAAAATTTTTTTTCAACTTTTTTTATTTTGTCATTTTTAGGCGTTTCTAGGCGTCCTAAACGATTTGACACCTTATTTTGGAATCACCACATTTAGAGCATTAATCTTGACTCTACTTTAAAATAATTATGATTTGGACAATTTATAATTTTTTTTCAACTTTTTTTATTTTTTCATTTTTAGGCGTTTCTAGGCGTCCTAGACGATTTTGGACCTTATTTTGGAATCACCACATTAAGAGCATTAATCTTGATTTTCTCTGTTAAAACTCAACCGGTTTTTAATTGGAATACCATTTATATTGACTCTACTTCAAAATAATTATGATTTCGACAATTTAAAATTTTTTTTCAACTTTTTTTATTTTTTTCATTTTTAGGCGTTTCTAGGCGTCCTAGACGATTTTGGACCTTATTTTGGAATCACCACATTTAGAGCATTAATCTTGATTTTCTCTGTGAAAACTCAACCGGTTTTTAATTGGAATACCATTTATATTGACTCTACTTCAAAATAATTATGATTTGGACAATTTATAATTTTTTTTCAACTTTTTTTTTTTTTTTCATTTTTAGGCGTTTCTAGTCGTCCTAGACGATTTTAGACCTTATTTTGGAATCACCACATTAAGAGCATTAATCTTGATTTTCTCTGTGAAAACTCAACCGGTTTTTAATTGGAATACCATTTATATTGACTCTACTTCAAAATAATTATGATTTGGACAATTTATAATTTTTTTTCAATTTTTTTTTATTTTTTCATTTTTTGGCGTTTCTAGTAGTCCTAGACGATTTTAGACCTTATTTTGGAATCACCACATTAAGAGCATTAATCTTGATTATCTCTGTGAAAACTCAACCGGTTTTTAATTGGAATACCATTTATATTGACTTTACTTCAAAATAATTATGATTTCGACAATTTAAAATTTTTTTCTACTTTTTTTAATTTTTTTCATTTTTAGGCGTTTCTAGTCGTCCTAGACGATTTTGGACATTAATTTATAATCACCTTATTTAGAGCATTAATCATGATTTTCTCTGTGAAAACTCAACCGGTTTTTAATTGAAATACCATTTATATTGACTCTACTTCAAAATAATTATGATTTGGACAATTAAAAAATTTTTTTTCAACTTTTTTTATTTTTTCATTTTTATGCGTTTCTAGTCGTCCTAGACGATTTTGGACCTTATTTTGGAATCACCACATTTAGAGCATTAATCTTGATTTTCTCTGTGAAAACTCAACCATTTTTAATTGAAATACCATTTATATTGACTCTACTTCAAAATAATTATGATTTCGACAATTTAAAATTTTTTTCACCTTTTTTTTTTTTTTTCATTTTTAGGCGTTTCTAGGCGTCCTAGACGATTTTGGACCTTAATTTGGAATCACCATATTTAGAGCATTAATCTTGATTTTCTCTGTGAAAACTCAACCGGTTTTTAATTGGAATACCATTTATATTGACTCTACTTCAAAATAATTATGATTTGGAAAATTTATAATTTTTTTTTAACTTTTTTTATTTTTTCATTTTTAGGCGTTTTCAGTCGTCCTAGACGATTTTAGACCTTATTTTGGAATCACCACATTAAGAGCATTAATCTTGATTTTCTCTGTGAAAACTCAACCGATTTTTAATTGGAATACCATTTATATTGACTCTACTTCAAAATAATTATGATTTGGACAATTTAAAATTTTTTTTCAACTTTTTTTATTTTTGTCATTTTTAGGCGTTTCTAGGCGTCCTAAACGATTTGACACCTTATTTTGGAATCACCACATTTAGAGCATTAATCTTGACTCTACTTTAAAATAATTATGATTTGGACAATTTCTAATTTTTTTTTCAACTTTTTTTATTTTTTTTCATTTTTAGGCGTTTCTAGTCGTCCTAGACGATTTTGGACCTTATTTTGGAATCACCACATTAAGAGCATTAATCTTGATTTTCTCTGTTAAAACTCAACCGGTTTTTAATTGGAATACCATTTATATTGACTCTACTTCAAAATAATTATGATTTCGACAATTTAAAATTTTTTTTTCAACTTTTTTTATTTTTTTCATTTTTAGGCGTTTCTAGGCGTCCTAGACGATTTTGGACCTTATTTTGGAATCACCACATTAAGAGCATTAATCTTGATTTTCTCTGTGAAAACTCAACCGGTTTTTAATTGGAATACCATTTATATTGACTCTACTTCAAAATAATTATGATTTGGACAATTTATAATTTTTTTTCAACTTTTTTTATTTTTTTCATTTTTAGGCGTTTCTAGTCGTCCTAGACGATTTTAGACCTTATTTTGGAATCACCACATTAAGAGCATTAATCTTGATTTTCTCTGTGAAAACTCAACCGGTTTTTAATTGGAATACCATTTATATTGACTCTACTTCAAAATAATTATGATTTGGACAATTTATAATTTTTTTCAACTTTTTTTTTTTGTCATTTTTAGGCGTTTCTAGTCGTCCTAGACGATTTTAGACCTTATTTTGGAATCACCACATTTAGAGCATTAATCTTGATTTTCTCTGTGAAAACTCAACCATTTTTAATTGAAATACCATTTATATTGACTCTACTTCAAAATAATTATGATTTCGACAATTTAAAATTTTTTTCACCTTTTTTTTTTTTTTTCATTTTTAGGCGTTTCTAGGCGTCCTAGACGATTTTGGACCTTAATTTGGAATCACCATATTTAGAGCATTAATCTTGATTTTCTCTGTGAAAACTCAACCGGTTTTTAATTGAAATACCATTTATATTGACTCTACTTCAAAATAATTATGATTTCGACAATTTAAAAATTTTTTTCTACTTTTTTTATTTTGTCATTTTTAGGCGTTTCTAGTCGTCCTAGACGATTTTGGACCTTAATTTATAATCACATTATTTAGAGCATTAATCTTGATTGTCTCTGTGAAAACTCAACCGGTTTTTAATTGAAATACCATTTATATTGACTCTACTTCAAAATAATTATGATTTCGACAATTTAAAATTTTTTTCACCTTTTTTTGTTTTTTATTTGTAGGCGTATCTAGTCGTCATAGACGATTTTGGACCTTATTTGGAATCACCACATAAGGAGCATTAAACTTGATTTTCTCTGTGAAAACTCAACCGGTTTTTAATTGGAATACCATTTATATTGACTCTACTTCAAAATAATTATGATTTGGAAAATTTATAATTTTTTTTTAACTTTTTTTATTTTTTAATTTTTAGGCGTTTCTAGTCGTCCTAGACGATTTTAGACATTATTTTGGAATCACCACATTTAGAGCATTAGTCTTGATTTTCTCTGTGAAAACTCAACCGGTTTTTAATTGGAATAATATTTATATTGTCTCTACTTCAAAATAATTATGATTTGGACAATTTATAATTTTTTTTCAACTTTTTTTATTTGTTCATTTTTAGGCGTTTCTAGGCGTCTTAGACGATTTTGTACCTTATTTTGGAATCACCATATTTAGAGCATTAATCTTGACTCTACTTCAAAATAATTATGAATTGGACAATTTAAAATTTTTTTCACCTCTTTTTTTATTTTTTCATTTTTAGGCGTTTCTAGTCGTCCTAGACGATTTTAGACATTATTTTGGAATCACCACATTTAGAGCATTAGTCTTGATTTTCTCTGTGAAAACTCAACCGGTTTTTAATTGGAATAATATTTATATTGTCTCTACTTCAAAATAATTATGATTTGGACAATTTATAATTTTTTTGAACTTTTTTTATTTTTTCATTTTTAGGCGTTTCTAGTCGTCCTAGACGATTTTAGACATTATTTTGGATTCACCACATTTAGAGCATTAGTCTTGATTTTCTCTGTGAAAACTCAACCGGGTTTTAATTGGAATAATATTTATATTGTCTCTACTTCAAAATAATTATGATTTGGACAATTTATAATTTTTTTTCAACTTTTTTTATTTTTTCATTTTTAGGCGTTTCTAGGCGTCCTAGACGATTTTGGACCTTAATTTGGAATCACCATATTTAGAGCATTAATCTTGATTTTCTCTGTGAAAACTCAACCGGTTTTTAATTGAAATACCATTTATATTGACTCTACTTCAAAATAATTATGATTTGGACAATTTATAATTTTTTTTCAACTTTTTTTATTTTTTCATTTTTAGGTGTTTCTAGTCGTTCTAGACGATTTTAGACCTTATTTTGGAATCACCACATTTAGAGCATTAATCTTGATTTTCTCTTGAAATACCATTTATATTGACTCTACTTCAAAATAATTATGATTTCGACAATTTAAAATTTTTTTTCACCTTTTTTTTTTTTTTTTCATTTTTAGGCGTTTCTAGGCGTCCTAGACGATTTTGGACCTTAATTTGGAATCACCATATTTAGAGCATTAATCTTGATTTTCTCTGTGAAAACTCAACCGGTTTTTAATTGAAATACCATTTATATTGACTCTACTTCAAAATAATTATGATTTGGACAATTTATAATTTTTTTTCAACTTTTTTTATTTTTTCATTTTTAGGCGTTTCTAGTAGTCCTAGACGATTTTAGACCTTATTTTGGAATCACCACATTAAGAGCATTAATCTTGATTATCTCTGTGAAAACTCAACCGGTTTTTAATTGGAATACCATTTATATTGACTTTACTTCAAAATAATTATGATTTCGACAATTTAAAATTTTTTTCTATTATATTTCATTTTTAGGCGTTTTTTTCTAGTCGTCCTAGACGATTTTAGACCTTATTTTGGAATCACCACATTTAGAGCATTAATCTTGATTTTCTCTGTGAAAACTCAACCGGTTTTTAATTGAAATACCATTTATATTGACTCTACTTCAAAATAATTATGATTTGGACAATTTAAAATTTTTTTTCAACTTTTTTTATTTTGTCATTTTTAGGCGTTTCTAGGCGTCCTAAACGATTTGACACCTTATTGATTAATCTTGGAAAATCACCACATTTAAGAGCATTAATCTTGACTCTACTTTAAAATAATTATGATTTGGACAATTTCTAATTTTTTTTCAACTTTTTTTTTTTATTTTTTTTCATTTTTAAGCGTTTCTAGTCGTCCTAGACGATTTTGGACCTTATTTTGGAATCACCACATTAAGAGCATTAATCTTGATTTTCTCTGTTAAAACTCAACCGGTTTTTAATTGGAATACCATTTATATTGACTCTACTTCAAAATAATTATGATTTCGACAATTTAAAATTTTTTTTCAACTTTTTTTATTTTGTCATTTTTAGGCGTTTCTAGGCGTCCTAGACGATTTTGGACCTTATTTTGGAATCACCACATTTAGAGCATTAATCTTGATTTTCTCTGTGAAAACTCAACCGGTTTTTAATTGGAATACCATTTATATTGACTCTACTTCAAAATAATTATGATTTGAACAATTTATAATTTTTTTTCAACTTTTTTTTTTTTTTCATTTTTAGGCGTTTCTAGTCGTCCTAGACGATTTTAGACCTTATTTTGGAATCACCACATTAAGAGCATTAATCTTGATTTTCTCTGTGAAAACTCAACCGGTTTTTAATTGGAATACCATTTATATTGACTCTACTTCAAAATAATTATGATTTGGACAATTTATAATTTTTTTTCAACTTTTTTTATTTTGTTATTTTTAGGCGTTTCTAGTCGTCCTAGACGATTTTAGACCTTATTTTGGAATCACCACATTAAGAGCATTAATCTTGATTTTCTCTGTGAAAACTCAACCGGTTTTTAATTGAAATACCATTTATATTGACTCTACTTCAAAATAATTATGATTTCGACAATTTAAAATTTTTTTTTCTACTTTTTTTATTTTGTCATTTTTAGGCGTTTCTAGTCGTCCTAGACGATTTTAGACCTTAATTTATAATCACCTTATTTAGAGCATTAATCTTGATTTTCTCTGTGAAAACTCAACCGGTTTTTAATTGAAATACCATTTATATTGACTCTACTTCAAAATAATTATGATTTCGACAATTTAAAATTTTTTTTCAACTTTTTTTATTTTTTTTCATTTTTTGCGTTTCAAGGCGTCCTAGACGATTTTGGACCTTATTTTGGAATCACCACATTTAGAGCATTAATCTTGATTTCGACAATTTAAAATTTTTTTTCAACTTTTTTTATTTTTTTCATTTTTAGGCGTTTCTAGTCGTCCTAGACGATTTTAGACCTTATTTTGGAATCACCACATTTAGAGCATTAATCTTGATTTTCTCTGTGAAAACTCAACCGGTTTTTAATTGGAATACCATTTATATTGACTCTACTTCAAAATAATTATGATTTGGACAATTTATAATTTTTTTTTCAACTTTTTTTATTTTTTCATTTTTAGGCGTTTCTAGTCGTCCTAGACGATTTTAGACCTTATTTTGGAATCACCACATTAAGAGCTTTAATCTTGATTTTCTTTGTGAAAACTCAACTTTTTAATAAATACCATTTATATTGACTCTACTTAAAAAATTATTTCGACAATTTAAAATTTTTTTTCAACTTTTTTTATTATTTCATTTTTAGGCGTTTCTTGTCGTCCTAGACGATTTTAGACCTTATTTTGGAATCACCACATTAAGAGCATTAATCTTGATTATTTCTGTGAAAACTCAACCGGTTTTTAATTGGAATACCATTTATATTGACTTTACTTCAAAATAATTATGATTTCGACAATTTAAAATTTTTTTTCTACATTTTTTATTTTGTCATTTTTAGGCGTTTCTAGTCGTTCTAGACGATTTTAGACCTTATTTTGGAATCACCACATTTAGAGCATTAATCTTGATTTTCTCTGTGAAAACTCAACCATTTTTAATTGAAATACCATTTAAATTGACTCTACTTCAAAATAATTATGATTTCGACAATTTAAAATTTTTTTCACCATTTTTTTTGTTTTTTCATTTTTAGGCGTTTCTAGGCGTCTTAGACGATTTTGGACCTTAATTTGGAATCACCATATTAAGAGCATTAATCTTGATTTTCTCTGTGTAAACTCAACCGGTTTTTAATTGAAATACCATTTGTATTGACTCTACTTCAAAATAATTATGATTTCGACAATTTAAAATTTTTTTTCAACTTTTTTTATTTTTTCATTTTTAGGCGTTTCTAGTCGTCCTTAACGATTTTAGACCTTATTTTGGAATCACCACATTTAGAGCATTAATCTTGATTTTCTCTGTGAAAACTCAACCGGTTTTTAATTGGAATACCATTTATATTGACTCTACTTCAAAATAATTATGATTTCGACAATTTATAATTTTTTTTCAACCTTTTTTTTATTTTTTCATTTTTAGGCACTTCTAGTCGTCCTAGACGATTTTAGACCTTATTTTGAAATCACCACATTTAGAGCATTAATCTTGATTTGGACAATTTAAATTTTTTTTTCAACTTTTTTTATTATTTCATTTTTAGGCGTTTCTAGTCGTCCTAGACGATTTTAGACCTTATTTTGGAATCACCACATTTAGAGCATTAATCTTGATTTTCTCTGTGAAAACTCAACCGGTTTTTGATTGGAATACCATTTATATTGACTCTACTTCAAAATAATTATGATTTGGACAATTTATAATTTTTTTTCATTTTTTTTTTTTTTTCATTTTTAGGCGTTTCTAGTCGTCCTAGACGATTTTAGACCTTATTTTGGAATCACCACATTGAGAGCGTTAGTCTTGATTTTCTCTGTGCAAACTCAACCGGTTTTTAATTGGAATACCATTTATATTGACTCTACTTCAAAATAATTATGATTTCGACAATTTAAAATTTTTGTTCAATTTTTTTATTTTGTCATTTTTAGGCGTTTCTAGACGTCCTAGACGATTTTAGACCTTATTTTGGAATCACCACATTAAGAGCATTAATCTTGATTTTCTCTGTGAAAACTCAACCGGTTTTTAATTGAAATACCATTTATATTGACTCTACTTCAAAATAATTATGATTTCGACAATTTAAAATTTTTTTTCAACTTTTTTTGTTTTTTCATTTTTAGGCGTTTCTAGGCGTCCTAGACGATTTTGGACCTTAATTTGGAATCACCATATTAAGAGCATTAATCTTGGTTTTCTCTGTGTAAACTCAACCGGTTTTTAATTGAAATACCATTTGTATTGACTCTACTTCAAAATAATTATGATTTGGACAATTTATAATTTTTTTTCAACTTTATTTATTTTTTCGTTTTAAGGCGTTTCTAAACGATTTTAGACCTTATTTTGGAATCACCACATTTAGAGCATTAATCTTGACTTTTTCTGTGAAAACTCAACCGGTTTTTAATTGGAATACCATTTATATTGACTCTACTTCAAAATAATTATGATTTCGAAAATTTATAATTTTTTTTCAACTTTTTTTATTTTTTCATTTTTAGGCGTTTCTAGTCGTCCTAGACGATTTTAGACCTTATTTTGAAATCACCACATTTAGAGCATTGATCTTGATTTCGACAATTTAAAATTTGTTTTCAAATTTTTTTATTATTTAATTTTTAGGCGTTTCTAGTCGTCCAAGACGATTTTAGACCTTATTTTGGAATCACCACATTTAGAGCTTTAATCTTGATTTTCTTTGTGAAAACTCAACCGGTTTTTAATTGAAATACCAATTATATTGACTCTACTTCAAAATAATTATGATTTCGACAATTTAAAATTTTTTTTCAACTTTTTTTGTTTTTTCATTTTTAGGCGTTTCTAGGCGTCCTAGACGATTTTGGACCTTAATTTGGAATCACCATATTTAGAGCATTAATCTTGGTTTTCTCTGTGTAAACTCAACCGGTTTTTAATTGAAATACCATTTATATTGACTCTACTTCAAAATAATTATGATTTCGACAATTTAAAATTTTTTTCACATTTTTTTTTTTTTTTTCATTTTTAGGCGTTTCTAGGCGTCCTAGACGATTTTGGACCTTAATTTGGAATCACCATATTAAGAGCATTAATCTTGATTTTCTCTGTGTAAACTAAACCGGTTTTTAATTGGAATACCATTTATGTTGACTCTACTTCAAAATAATTATGATTTCGACAATTTAAGTTTTTTTTTCAACTTTTTTTATTTTTTTCATTTTTAGGCGTTTCTAGTCGTCCTAGACGAATTAAGACCTTATTTTGGAATCACCACATTAAGAGCATAAATCTTGATTTCGACAATTTAAAATTTTTTTTCAACTTTTTTTTATTTTTTTCATTTTTAGGCGTTTCTAGTCGTCTTAGACGATTTTAGACCTTATTTTGGAATCACCACATTTAGAGCATTATTCTTGACTTTTTCTGTGAAAACTCAACCGGTTTTTAATTGGAATACCATTTATATTGACTCTACTTCAAAATAATTATGATTTCGACAATTTAAAATTTTTTTTCAACTTTTTTTATTTTTTTTCATTTTTAGGCGTTTCTAGTCGTCCTAGACGAATTAAGACCTTATTTTGGAATCACCACATTAAGAGCATAAATCTTGATTTCGACAATTTAAAACTTTTTTCAACTTTTTTATTTTTTTCATTTTTAGGCGTTTCTAGTCGTCTTAGACGATTTTCTCTGTGAAAACTCAACCGGTTTTTAATTGGAATACCATTTATATTGACTCTACTTCAAAACAATAATGATTTGGACAATTTAAAATTTTTTTTTAACATATTTTATTTTTTTCATTTTTAGGCGTTTCTCGTCATCCTAGACGATTTTAGACCTTATTTTGGAATCACCACATTTAGAGCATAAATCTTGATTTCGACAATTTAAAATTTTTTTTCAACTTTTTTTTTTTTTTTTCATTTTTAGGCGTTTCTAGTCGTCCTAGACGATTTTAGACCTTATTTTGGAATCACCACATTAAGAGCATTAATCTTGATTTTCTCTGTGAAAACTCAACCGGTTTTTAATTGGAATACCATTTATATTGACTTTACTTCAAAATAATTATGATTTCGACAATTTAATATTTTTTTTCTACATTTTTTATTTTGTCATTTTTAGGCGTTTCTAGTCGTCCTAGACGATTTTAGACCTTATTTTGGAATCACCACATTAAGAGCATTAATCTTGATTTTCTCAGTGAAAACTCAACCATTTTTAATTGAAATACCATTTATATTGACTCTACTTCAAAATAATTATGATTTCGACAATTTAAAATTTTTTTCACCTTTTTTTTTGTTCTTTCATTTTTAGGCGTTTCTAGGCGTCCTAGACGATTTTGGACCTTAATTTGGAATCACCATATTGAGAGCATTAATCTTGATTTTCTCTGTGTAAACTAAACCGGTTTTTAATTGGAATACCATTTATATTGACTCTACTTCAAAATAATTATGATTTCGACAATTTAAAATTTTTTTTCAACTTTATTTATTTTTTTCGTTTTTAGGCGTTTCTAGTCGTCCTAAACGATTGTACACCTTATTTTGGAATCACCACATTTAGAGCATTAATCTTGACTTTTTCTGTGAAAACTCAACCGGTTTTTAATTGGAATACCATTTATATTGACTCTACTTCAAAATAATTATGATTTCGACAATTTAAGTTTTTTTTTTCAACTTTTTTTTATTTTTTTCATTTTTAGGCGTTTCTAGTCGTCCTAGACGAATTAAGACCTTATTTTGGAATCACCACATTAAGAGCATAAATCTTGATTTCGACAATTTAAAATTTTTTTCAACTTTTTTTATTTTTTTCATTTTTAGGCGTTTCTAGTCGTCTTAGACGATTTTAGACCTTATTTTGGAATCACCACATTTAGAGCATTATTCTTGACTTTTTCTGTGAAAACTCAACCGGTTTTTAATTGGAATACCATTTATATTGACTCTACTTCAAAATAATTATGATTTCGACAATTTAAAATTTTTTTTCAACTTTTTTTATTTTTTTTCATTTTTAGGCGTTTCTAGTCGTCCTAGACGAATTAAGACCTTATTTTGGAATCACCACATTAAGAGCATAAATCTTGATTTCGACAATTTAAAACTTTTTTCAACTTTTTTTATTTTTTTCATTTTTTGGCGTTTCTAGTCGTCTTAGACGATTTTAGACCTTATTTTGGAATCATTTTTAGGCGTTTCTAGTCGTCCTAGACGAATTAAGACCTTATTTTGGAATCACCACATTAAGAGCATAAATCTTGATTTCGACAATTTAAAATTTTTTTTCAACTTTTTTTATTTTTTTCATTTTTAGGCGTTTCTAGTCGTCTTAGACGATTTTAGACCTTATTTTGGAATCACCACATTTAGAGCATTAATCTTGATTTTCTCTGTGAAAACTCAACCGGTTTTTAATTGGAATACCATTTATATTGACTCTACTTCAAAACAATAATGATTTGGACAATTTAAAATTTTTTTTTAACTTATTTTATTTTTTCATTTTTAGGCGTTTCTCGTCATCCTAGACGATTTTTAGACCTTATTTTGGAATCACCACATTTAGAGCATAAATCTTGATTTCGACAATTTAAAATTTTTTTTCCACTTTTTTTATTTTTTTCATTTTTAGGCGTTTCTAGTCGTCCTAGACGATTTTAGACCTTATTTTGGAATCACCACATTTAGAGCATTAATCTTGATTTTCTCAGTGAAAACTCAACCATTTTTAATTGAAATACCATTTATATTGACTTTACTTCAAAATAATTATGATTTCGACAATTTAATATTTTTTTTTCAACTTTATTTATTTTTTTCGTTTTTAGGCGTTTCTAGTCGTCCTAAACGATTGTACACCTTATTTTGGAATCACCACATTTAGAGCATTAATCTTGACTTTTTCTGTGAAAACTCAACCGGTTTTTAATTGGAATACCATTTATATTGACTCTACTTCAAAATAATTATGATTTCGACAATTTAAAATTTTTTTCAACTTTTTTTTTTTTTTTCATTTTTAGGCGTTTCTAGTCGTCCTAGACGAATTAAGACCTTATTTTGGAATCACCACATTAAGAGCATAAATCTTGATTTCGACAATTTAAAATTTTTTTTCAACTTTTTTTATTTTTTTTCATTTTTAGGCGTTTCTAGTCGTCTTAGACGATTTTAGACCTTATTTTGGAATCACCATATTTAGAGCATTAATTTTGATTTTCTCTGTGAAAACTCAACCGGTTTTTAATTGGAATACCATTTATATTGACTCTACTTCAAAACAATAATGATTTGGACAATTTAAAATTTTTTTTTAACTTATTTTATTTTTTCATTTTTAGGCGTTTCTAGTCATCCTAGACGATTTTAGACCTTATTTTGGAATCACCACATTTAGAGCATAAATCTTGATTTCGACAATTTAAAATTTTTTTTCAACTTTTTTTTTTTTTTCATTTTTAGGCGTTTCTAGTCGTCCTAGACGATTTTAGACCTTATTTTGGAATCACCACATTAAGAGCATTAATCTTGATTATCTCTGTGAAAACTCAACCGGTTTTTAATTGGAATACCATTTATATTGACTTTACTTCAAAATAATTATGATTTCGACAATTTAATATTTTTTTTCTACATTTTTTATTTTGTCATTTTTAGGCGTTTCTAGTCGTCCTAGACGATTTTAGACCTTATTTTGGAATCACCACATTTAGAGCATTAATCTTGATTTTCTCAGTGAAAACTCAACCATTTTTAATTGAAATACCATTTATATTGACTCTACTTCAAAATAATTATGATTTCGACAATTTAAAATTTTTTTTCACCTTTTTTTTGTTCTTTCATTTTTAGGCGTTTCTAGGCGTCCTAGACGATTTTGGACCTTAATTTGGAATCACCATATTGAGAGCATTAATCTTGATTTTCTCTGTGTAAACTAAACCGGTTTTTAATTGGAATACCATTTATATTGACTCTACTTCAAAATAATTATGATTTCGACAATTTAAAATTTTTTTTCAACTTTATTTATTTTTTTCGTTTTTAGGCGTTTCTAGTCGTCCTAAACGATTGTACACCTTATTTTGGAATCACCACATTTAGAGCATTAATCTTGACTTTTTCTGTGAAAACTCAACCGGTTTTTAATTGGAATACCATTTATATTGACTCTACTTCAAAATAATTATGATTTCGACAATTTAAAATTTTTTTTCAACTTTTTTTTTTTTTTTTCATTTTTAGGCGTTTCTAGTCGTCCTAGACGAATTAAGACCTTATTTTGGAATCACCACATTAAGAGCATAAATCTTGATTTCGACAATTTAAAATTTTTTTTCAACTTTTTTTATTTTTTTTCATTTTTAGGCGTTTCTAGTCGTCCTAGACGATTTTAGACCTTATTTTGGAATCACCACATTTAGAGCATTAATCTTGATTTTCTCTGTGAAAACTCAACCGGTTTTTAATTGGAATACCATTTATATTGACTCTACTTCAAAACAATAATGATTTGGACAATTTAAAATTTTTTTTTAACTTATTTTATTTTTTCATTTTTAGGCGTTTCTCGTCATCCTAGACGATTTTAGACCTTATTTTGGAATCACCACATTTAGAGCATAAATCTTGATTTCGACAATTTAAAATTTTTTTTCAACTTTTTTTATTTTTTTTCATTTTTAGGCGTTTCTAGTCGTCCTAGACGATTTTAGACCTTATTTTGGAATCACCACATTAAGAGCATTAATCTTGATTTTCTCAGTGAAAACTCAACCATTTTTAATTGAAATACCATTTATATTGACTTTACTTCAAAATAATTATGATTTCGACAATTTAATATTTTTTTTTTAACTTTATTTATTTTTTCGTTTTTAGGCGTTTCTAGTCGTCCTAAACGATTGTACACCTTATTTTGGAATCACCACATTTAGAGCATTAATCTTGACTTTTTCTGTGAAAACTCAACCGGTTTTTAATTGGAATACCATTTATATTGACTCTACTTCAAAATAATTATGATTTCGACAATTTAAAATTTTTTTTCAACTTTTTTTATTTTTTTCATTTTTAGGCGTTTCTAGTCGTCCTAGACGAATTAAGACCTTATTTTGGAATCACCACATTAAGAGCATAAATCTTGATTTCGACAATTTAAAATTTTTTTTTCAACTTTTTTTATTTTTTTTCATTTTTAGGCGTTTCTAGTCGTCCTAGACGATTTTAGACCTTATTTTGGAATCACCATATTTAGAGCATTAATTTTGATTTTCTCTGTGAAAACTCAACCGGTTTTTAATTGGAATACCATTTATATTGACTCTACTTCAAAATAATAATGATTTGGACAATTTATAATTTTTTTTTAACTTATTTTATTTTTTCATTTTTAAGCGTTTCTAGTCATCCTAGACGATTTTAGACCTTATTTTGGAATCACCACATTTAGAGCATAAATCTTGATTTCGACAATTTAAAATTTTTTTTTCAACTTTTTTTATTTTTTTTCATTTTTAGGCGTTTCTAGTCGTCCTAGACGATTTTAGACCTTATTTTGGAATCACCACATTAAGAGCATTAATCTTGATTTTCTCTGTGAAAACTCAACCGGTTTTTAATTGATATACCATTTATATTGACTCTACTTCATAATAGTTATGATTTCGACAATTTAAGTTTTTTTTTCAACTTTTTTTATTTTTTCATTTTTAGACGTTTCTAGTCGTCCTAGACGATTTTAGACCTTATTTTGGAATCACCACATTTAGAGCATTAATCTTGATTTTCTCTGTGCAAACTCAACCGGTTTTTAATTGAAATACCATTTATATTGACTCTACTTCAAAATAATTATGATTTCGACAATTTAAAATTTTTTTTCAACTTTTTTTATTTTTTTTCATTTTTAGGCGTTTCTAGTCGTCCTAGACGAATTAAGACCTTATTTTGAAATCACCACATTAAGAGCATAAATCTTGATTTCGACAATTTAAGTTTTTTTTTTCAACTTTTTTTTATTTTTTCATTTTTAGACGTTTCTAGTCGTCCTAGACGATTTTAGACCTTATTTTGGAATCACCACATTTAGAGCATAAATCTTGATTTCGACAATTTAAAATTTTTTTTCAACTTTTTTTATTTTTTTTTTCATTTTTAGGCGTTTCTAGTCGTCCTAGACGATTTTAGACCTTATTTTGGAATCACCACATTTAGAGCATTAATCTTGATTTTCTCTGTGAAAACTCAACCGGTTTTTAATTGATATACCATTTATATTGACTCTACTTCATAATAATTATGATTTCGACAATTTAAGTTTTTTTTTTCAACTTTTTTTATTTTTTCATTTTTAGACGTTTCTAGTCGTCCTAGACGATTTTAGACCTTATTTTGGAATCACCACATTTAGAGCATTAATCATGATTTTCTCTGTGCAAACTCAACCGGTTTTTACTTGAAATACCATTTATATTGACTCTACTTCAAAATAATTATGATTTCGACAATTTAAAATTTTTTTTCAACTTTTTTTATTTTTTCATTTTTAGGCGTTTCTAGTCGTCCTAGACGATTTTACACCTTATTTTGGAATCACCACATTTAGAGCATTAATCTTGATTTTCTCTGTGAAAACTCAACCGGTTTTTAATTGGAATACCATTTATATTGTCTCTACTTCAAAATAATTATGATTTCGACAATTTAAAATTTTTTTTCAACTTTTTTTATTTTTTCATTTTTAGGCGTTTCTAGTCGTCCTAGACGATTTTACACCTTATTTTGGAATCACCACATTTAGAGCATTAATCTTGATTTTCTCTGTGAAAACTCAACCGGTTTTTAATTGGAATACCATTTATATTGACTCTACTTCAAAATAATAATGATTTGGACAATTTATAATTTTTTTTTAACTTATTTTATTTTTTTCACTTTTAGGCGTTTCTAGTCATCCTAGACGATTTTAGACCTTATTTTGGAATCACCACATTTAGAGCATAAATATTGATTTCGACAATTTAAAATTTTTTTTCAACTTTTTTTATTTTTTTCATTTTTAGGCGTTTCTAGTCGTCCTAGACGATTTTAGACCTTATTTTGGAATCACCACATTTAGAGCATTAATCTTGATTTTCTCTGTGAAAACTCAACCGGTTTTTAATTGATATACCATTTATATTGACTCTACTTCATAATAATTATGATTTCGACAATTTAAGTTTTTTTTCAACTTTTTTTTTTTTTTCATTTTTAGACGTTTCTAGTCGTCCTAGACGATTTTAGACCTTATTTTGGAATCACCGCATTTAGAGCATTAATCTTGATTTTCTCTGTGCAAACTCAACCGGTTTTTTAATTGAAATACCATTTATATTGACTCTACTTCAAAATAATTATGATTTCGACAATTTAAAATTTTTTTTTCAACTTTTTTTATTTTTTTTCATTTTTAGGCGTTTCTAGTCGTCCTAGACGAATGAAGACCTTAGTTTGGAATCACCACATTAAGAGCATAAATCTTGATTTCGACAATTTAAGTTTTTTTTTCAACTTTTTTTATTTTTTCATTTTTAGACGTTTCTAGTCGTCCTAGACGATTTTAGACCTTATTTTGGAATCACCACATTTAGAGCATTAATTTTGATTTTCTCTGTGAAAACTCAACCGGTTTTTAATTGGAATACCATTTATATTGACTCTACTTCAAAATAATAATGATTTGGACAATTTATAATTTTTTTTAACTTATTTTATTTTTTCATTTTTAAGCGTTTCTAGTCATCCTAGACGATTTTAGACCTTATTTTGGAATCACCACATTTAGAGCATAAATCTTGATTTCGACAATTTAAAATTTTTTTTCAACTTTTTTTATTTTTTTTTTCATTTTTAGGCGTTTCTAGTCGTCCTAGACGATTTTAGACCTTATTTTGGAATCACCACATTTAGAGCATTAATCTTGATTTTCTCTGTGAAAACTCAACCGGTTTTTAATTGATATACCATTTATATTGACTCTACTTCATAATAATTATGATTTCGACAATTTAAGTTTTTTTTTTCAACTTTTTTTTTTTTTTCATTTTTAGACGTTTCTAGTCGTCCTAGACGATTTTAGACCTTATTTTGGAATCACCACATTTAGAGCATTAATCTTGATTTTCTCTGTGCAAACTCAACCGGTTTTTTAATTGAAATACCATTTATATTGACTCTACTTCAAAATAATTATGATTTCGACAAATTAAAATTTTTTTCAACTTTTTTTATTTTTTTCATTTTTAGGCGTTTCTAGTCGTCCTAGACGATTTTACACCTTATTTTGGAATCACCACATTTAGAGCATTAATCTTGATTTTCTCTGTGAAAACTCAACCGGTTTTTAATTGGAATACCATTTATATTGTCTCTACTTCAAAATAATTATGATTTCGACAATTTAAAATTTTTTTTTCAACTTTATTTATTTTTTCATTTTTAGGCGTTTCTAGTCGTCCTAGACGATTTTACACCTTATTTTGGAATCACCACATTTAGAGCATTAATCTTGATTTTCTCTGTGAAAACTCAACCGGTTTTTAATTGGAATACCATTTATATTGACTCTACTTCAAAATAATAATGATTTGGACAATTTATAATTTTTTTTTAACTTATTTTATTTTTTCATTTTTAAGCGTTTCTAGTCATCCTAGACGATTTTAGACCTTATTTTGGAATCACCACATTTAGAGCATAAATATTGATTTCGACAATTTAAAATTTTTTTCAACTTTTTTTTTTTTTTTCATTTTTAGGCGTTTCTAGTCGTCCTAGACGATTTTAGACCTTATTTTGGAATCACCACATTTAGAGCATTAATCTTGATTTTCTCTGTGAAAACTCAACCGGTTTTTAATTGATATACCATTTATATTGACTCTACTTCATAATAATTATGATTTCGACAATTTAAATTTTTTTTTCAACTTTTTTTATTTTTTCATTTTTAGACGTTTCTAGTCGTCCTAGACGATTTTGGACCTTATTTTGGAATCACCAGTTTTTAATTGGAATACCATTTATATTCACTCTACTTCATAATAATTATGATTTGGACAATTTATAATTTTTTTTTAACTTTTTTTATTATTTCATTTTTAGGCGTTTCTAGTCGTCCTAGACGATTTTGGACCTTATTTTGGAATCACCAGTTTTTAATTGGAATACCATTTATATTGACTCTACTTCAAAATAATAATGATTTGGACAATTTATAATTTTTTTTTAACTTATTTTACTTTTTCATTTTTAGGCGTTTCTAGTCATCCTAGACAATTTTGGACCTTATTTTGGAATCACCACATTTAGAGCATAAATCTTGATTTCGACAATTTAAAATTTTTTTTCAACTTTTTTTATTTTTTTCATTTTTAAGGCGTTTCTAGTCGTCCTAGACGATTTTAGACCTTATTTTGGAATCACCACATTTAGAGCATTAATCTTGACTTTCTCTGTGAAAACTCAGCCGGTTTTTAATTGATATACCATTTATATTGACTCTACTTCATAATAATTATGATTTCGACAATTTAAAATTTTTTTCAACTTTTTTTATTTTTTTTCATTTTTAGACGTTTCTAGTCGTCCTAGACTATTTTAGACCATATTTTGGAATCACAACATTTAGAGCATTAATCTTGATTTTCTCTGTGCAAACTCAACCGGTTTTTAATTGAAATACCATTTATATTGACTCTACTTCAAAATAATTATGATTTCGACAATTTAAAATTTTTTTCACCTTTTTTTGGTTTTTTTCATTTTTAGGCGTTTCTAGTCGTCCAAGACGATTTTGGACCTTATTTTGGAATCACCACATAAAGAGCATTAATCTTGATTATCTTTGTGAAAACTCAACCGATTTTTAATTGAAATACCATTTATATTGACTCTACTTCAAAATAATTATGATTTCGACAATTTAAAATTTTTTTTCAACTTTTTTATTTTTTTCATTTTTTTATTTTGGAATCACCACATTTAGAGCATTAATCTTGATTTTCTCTGTGAAAACTCAACCGGTTTTTAATTGAAATACCATTTATATTGACTCTACTTCATAATAATTATGATTTCGACAATTTAAAATTTTTTTTCAACTTTTTTTTATTTTTTCATTTTTAGACGTTTCTAGTCGTCCTAGACGATTTTGGACCTTATTTTGGAATCACCAGTTTTAAATTGGAATACCATTTATATTCACTCTACTTCATAATAATTATGATTTGGACAATTTATAATTTTTTTTAACTTTTTTTATTATTTCATTTTTAGGCGTTCCTAGTCGTCCTAGACGATTTTTAGACCTTATTTTGGAATCACCACATTAAGAGCATTAATCTTGATTATCTCTGTGCAAACTCAACCGGTTTTTAATTGGAATACCATTTATATTGACTTTACTTCAAAATAATTAGGATTTCGACAATTTAAAATTTTTTTTCTACATGTTTTATTTTGTAATTTTTAGGCGTTTCTAGTCGTCCTAGACGATTTTAGACCTTATTTTGGAATCACCACATTTAGAGCATTAATCTTGATTTTCTCTGTGAAAACTTAACCATTTTTAATTGAAATACCATTTATATTGACTCTACTTCAAAATAATAATGATTTGGACAATTTATAATTTTTTTTTTAACTTATTTTATTTTTTCATTTTTAGGCGTTTCTAGTCATCCTAGACGATTTTAGACCTTATTTTGGAATCACCACATTTAGAGCATAAATCTTGATTTCGACAATTTAAAATTTTTTTTCAACTTTTTTTATTTTTTTTCATTTTTAGGCGTTTCTAGTCGTCCTAGACGATTTTAGACCTTATTTTGGAATCACCACATTTAGAGCATTAATCTTGATTTTCTCTGTGAAAACTCAACCGGTTTTTAATTGATATACCATTTATATTGACTCTACTTCATAATAATTATGATTTCGACAATTTATAATTTTTTTTCAACTTTTTTTATTTTTTCATTTTTAGACGTTTCTAGTCGTCCTAGACGATTTTGGACCTTAGTTTGGAATCACCAGTTTTTAATTGGAATACCATTTATATTCACGCTACTTCATAATAATTATGATTTGGACAATTTATAATTTTTTTTTAACTTTTTTTATTATTTCATTTTTAGGCGTTTCTAGTCGTCCTAGACGATTTTAGACCTTATTTTGGAATCACCACATTAAGAGCATTAATCTTGATTTTCCCTGTGAAAACTCAACCGGTTTTTAATTGATATACCATTTATATTGACTCTACTTCAAAATAATTATGATTTGGAAAATTTATAATTTTTTTTTAACTTTATTTATTTTTTTCGTTTTTAGGCGTTTCTAGTAGTCCTAAACGATTTTAGACCTTATTTTGGATACACCACATTTAGAGCATTAATCTTGACTTTTTCTGTGAAAACTCAACCGGTTTTTAATTGGAATACCATTTATATTGACTCTACTTCAAAATAATAATGATTTGGACAATTTATAATTTTTTTTAACTTATTTTATTTTTTCATTTTTAGGCGTTTCTAGTCATCCTAGACGATTTTAGACCTTATTTTGGAATCACCACATTTAGAGCATAAATCTTGATTTCGACAATTTAAATTTTTTTCAACTTTTTTAATTTTTTTTCATTTTTAGGGCATAAATCTTGATTTCTGGACAATCTAAATTTTTTTTTTCAACTTTTTTAATTTTTTTTCAT